>JAJHUR010138208.1:0-12776 GCA_027495735.1 Lutjanus campechanus
GAATGCTTTTCTCTCTGATACTTTTCTACACTGTCATGCATCAGCAGTTTCCTCACCTCGTCGGCAGCCTCTAACTTGGAGTCAAACTGACAGAAGATCTGATCCAGTTCCTTACGGATCACATTGGCCAAAACATTCAGTCGACCCCTGGAAGTAGAGTTTACAAAGTCTACATCAAATATGGACCAACAAGTATCAGCATTATGCACAGATTAAACTCAGAGGTGAGAAAATGTGGAGAACACAGTACCGATGAGGCATCCCCATGATCACGCTCTCGATCCCTGCAGCGCTCGACTTGTCAATGATGGTTTTAAGGGCGGGGATGAGCACTTCACAGCCCTCCAGACCAAAACGTTTCTCTGATGACCACTTTCTGGCCAGGAAGTCCTCAAACCTGAACATAAAAAAGTTCATTTGATGGAAGCTTTTGCCACTAACAGGCAGCTTTACACAAAAAATGCAGGACAACATTTTGGAACAATACTATGACAGTTTAGAGAACTTGAACCCTTTAAGCAAATGTATTTTAGTGCCGTTGTGTGATCATAGCTGAGATCATTTATCAAAGATGAAAATGAGCTCATATGAAGAATAGGGTGTTTATCTGTACGCGCAAATATATGCGTGTACAAGAGTTTTGTTTATGTTGTGTGAGTCTCCGATGTGAGCCATAACTAACAGTGAGGTATTGTGCTGTCATCAAAGTGTAAGTCAGTAGATGTTTATTTATTGCTGACCGTGTGGATCTGATGAGGCGGGCGAGCAAAGTTCTCTTCTCAGCATTAGTGAACTGCATGATTCCTGGAGTCTCAATCTTCTGACGGATCCACTGACACTGGTCCACATTGTTAATGAACATAAACTCGACCCCGATGTGACCACAGTAGGATGACTGAAAAAAGAACAACAAATAGCAAGGTACAGTGTTAAACCTTTCCCACGTATTAGACGCGCACGGACACAAACACAAACACAAACAAAATACCTCTAGTCTGCGTATGATTTCTCTCAGAGGAAGAGTGGTGCTGTCTCCTCCGATGAAGGTGGTGGAAGGCAGCTGAAAGGTCCTATCCAGGTCAGACTCATCAAGACCGTAGAAACCTACGATAACACCAAGTGAAACACAGGGCTGTTTAAGACTTTGGAGACAAGCGTACTACATAACCTACTGATTGGCCCTGAGCACATATATTAATGATATTATATTCTCCAAATTACAATTAAAGCTGTCAAAGTATTAGGCTTAAAAGAGGTCGAAAAGATTTGCAAATCATTGCATTCCATTTTTATCAGCACCTTACACAACGTCCCAGGGTTGTATATTTCAATTGTCAAGATGTTAAGTTCTTCTTCTTTTAATATCATGAAAATTGAAGAACGTTTTAAGTCATTTATTGAGCATAAATGTCAAATAATCATTGGTTCCACCTCAGAAGTGAAGACTTGATGTTTTACACCACTGTAAATTGAGCACCTTTGGGTTTTGGACTGTTGGTCAGACAATAAAGCCATCTGAGGACGTCACCTTGGGCTCTGGGAAGTTGTGACGGCCATTTTTCACTGACATTTTATAGACAAAATGATTAATGCATTTATTTGAAAAATAATAACGAAGAGATTAATTTATCATAAAAATTGTTACCTGCAGCCATAACAGAGACGGTAATTTCATTGAAAGGCGTAATCACTTTTTGGGTCAAACTTATAAAGTTTTTTGATGAAAATGACATTACTGCTCCCTGCAAACTTTAGGGCATAACACTGCACTGAATGAACTTGAATTCTGAGCCAAGTAAAATCTGTTTTTAATCAAAACTTGTGTAAATAAAGCTTGATTATGAAATAAAAACAATTATCCAGGATGCATTTGTATACAGATGCGGCATCGACAGCCCCACATAAGTTTCAGTGCTGACAATGCGCACCTGAGAGAGCTGCTCAGGCTCAAGATCGCAGGCAACATAAGAGGAGACAGGTGCAAATCATATTAGGAACAGCAAAGACAAAGGGGGCCAGGAATAGACTCCTGTACTATCAGCTGACCAAATAAGGGGCCATGGAGGCTGTCATTAGCCTTCATTAGGGAGCTATAGCCCTGGTGACAATACATAATGCAATGCTATGTCCTGACACACAGTGATCACTGATAACAGCAGCCAACAGAAACAATGTCTCTCTCCCTCTCGCTCTCTCCTCTTTACTAGCTATTACTGTAGACTTCGATCGCTCTCTGTGGCCGTCCGGCGTCCACCGATCCTGTCCGCTAAATGAAATGGAGAATGACAGGAGCTGGGCCTGAGATTAATGACAGCATTAGGCTGACCAACCCGTATACGGAGTTGGTGGAGAATGTGATGGGGCCTTTTATACTGAAATACCACTTACACTGATGAGTTATGCAACCCTGATCAGAGAGGTGTGTATATGATGCGTGTATAGATGCACATGTATGTAGTGTACAAACCCTCAAAGGGATACAGAAATGTTATTGATATACAGTGAAGGAAAACAGATATTTTCATTGTAAGGCAAACGAAGCTTTTGAAGTAAATCCACCAATGAGAATAATATGCTCAGGACTGAAACAAGTATCCTGAGGTAATTAGAGGGAAGGACATCTATAGTGTGAATCTAATCAACATATATACTGCCTGTGGGTCAACTCCATATGCCTTTAGTTAAGAAAGGGGATGGAATAAGGAGTTCTATACCTCTTCTGTCCAAAGTCTTAATAAAGACAAGCTTGTTTCTCTGTATCAGTATTTTTGAATTTAAACAGCCTGTTTTTTCATGGAGCCTCAGATCATGAAACTGCCTCAGTAAATGAAAAAAGCTGTGAAGACAATGGACCTAAGACAACAATAACATGACAAAAATCTTCCCCTTTCACAATTAAGATTAGGAATCAACTGATAATCGGATGTGATATTCCGCATTTTTATGATTATGGGAATCGTTATATAGTATGTTAAATCTGATTGCCGAGGAGGTCATTTAATTTACAAATGTGCCACTTTGGCTCTGAAGCAGCTGCCTCTTTCTGTCTGTAGTTACCATTAGAGGGTGATGGATTATTGGCTCCAATATTCAATATATTGAATATATTGGCTCCAATATTTTACAATTACTGGAATCTTATTTTTTTTAAAATGTGATTGCCGATATAACAAATTAATTAAAAAATGTGCTACTTTTCCTCTGATGCAGCTGCCTCTCTCTGTCTGAAGTCCACCCTGTAGTCTTCAGTCTATGTCCCTCCTATGATGCTGTCTGATGTAATTAATCCGGTTTTCCAAACTTATCCAGACCAACGCCCAAAAAATAGCGTTGCCCCCCCGCCCCCCTTTTGAAAGGTGTCTTTAAAATCCCCATTGACAATACTACGGCAAATGTTACTTTACTTTTAAACATCCTATACATTATAAATTCTGTTTCATATCACAATAATAATAATAATAATAATAATATGTCACTTTTATTTTTAATTATTATTTATTACCATTTTCCCTCATCTTCCCTCTAATTTTGTATTAATGATCTGAAATGATCTGATCTAAAAGTTATCAAATAAATGTAGTCAAGCTGAATAAAAAGCACAATATTAGCAGTGTAGTGCAGTGGAAGTATAAAGCATCAGAAAATGGTTATTCTTAATTTTGACACAAAGATACACTTTTGCTGCAAATGTATATTGATTCTTAATATGAGTTACTGCTCTCCTTGATCACTAATCAAGCAATTAATTAATAATTGGTACTGGCTCTGAAAAACATATTGGTTGATCCATAATTTTGATTTCTGGGAGGTGTTTGTGATGTGCCTGGGATGGTTCCAGGAGTTGTGAGGCTCACTTAATTTATCGATGGTGGTGATCAGGTCAGAGGGAACGAAGGAGTCCAGGTCAGCTTCCAGAATTCCCAGAGGGTCTAACTGGGCAACATGGTGACCACGGATCTACACAGAGAGACGGACAGAGATGTGACAGAGGAGGAAGAAAAGAAGAGTTGAGAAGAATCAGGTAAGAAAAAGACAGTGGCAGGTGGGAGTGAATAAGATTCATTAAGGGGCTGTCATCATGATGCTGAGTATGAGCAGCTAACTCTCAGTTATAGGTCAACCTCTCAGAGAAAAGAGCCCCACGGGAGTGCTTTTATGTGTATGTACGCACACACACACATGCACACACACACACACACACACACACACACACACATTCCCACCAGGATTGCAACAAGCTGGGAATAAAATTGACGCCTTTGCCAAAAGACAGAATTTAATAAATCCCTCGGATAGTTCCTCGAATTAATTTGAGGGCGAGTGGAAATGTTACCACCTGTTTTGTTTAAGTAGTCTCTTTGATATTTCCATTTTCAAAAAGCAGCCAGGGTAAGTAGGTTAGAGTTAATCTTGCAATTTGCATAACCTCTCGCAGTGACAAACAAATTGTATATTCCTTTTAATACAAGGACACACAGTATAAACAGCTCTCAGTGCCAGTTGCATCTGTTTTGGCAAGTCAAGTGGATTTTGTTTGATGCATTTTTCACACACACACACACATGCCGAAGAAACAAATTGTCAGCCAGCGGTTGCTCGAGGTGGATGACATCTTAATTCTGTGCACAGACAGACACTACATTAAGATTTAAATAGATGCCCACGAGATATGTGATCAATCTCTTAATTTGTAAATAACATAAATCCACATCATGCAAGCTGATGGCTGGTGTGTGTGGGCGTGTGTGTGTATGTGTGTGTGTGTGTGTGTGTGTGTGTGTGTGTGTGTGTGTGTGTGTGACACAGCTGGGCCGGGCGAGTGCAGGGTACCTGGTAGGCTCTAATGAGAGTGTGCACAGCCAGGTGGTCCTCCACCACTTTCTGTGCCATGTCTGGTGAGTGGGACAGCACTCGGCCCTGGAGCAGAGCGGAGGGGCGTCTCTCACCCGCCTCGCCAGACGGACTGGAGGCCTGGATGTTACGGAAGAACGTGTCCCAAGACTAGAATACAGAGAAAGACAGATCCAGTGGAGGTAAGCAGGTCCATCGCAAACATGGACCCAAAAGTATCTCTGCTGCTGCTGACTGACTGACTGCTAGGATGGACGGTGAAAGCCTGGAAGACACTGCAGCTACATCATATGTGTACATGCCTCAGTCGACTGAGCTACTAGCACACCAGTGCACATTTAGTAAAGGGATAGTTCAGATTTTTTTGAAGTGAGGTTATATGAGATACTTATCCATGGTCATTGTATTAGCTGTAACTGTATTAACTGTGGACAGGATACAGTCAGCAGCAAAACGTATTTAGTAACTTAAAGAAAGGTCTATCCAAAAAAATCAAGATCCATGGTTCAACATTAACCATGACCGGATAGCTGCAAAAAGTTACTCTGTGGCCACCAAATATTCCATCTGGATGCCTCCTGGCATTCGCCAACACAAGGTCACATTTCCATAAACATTCTGATACTTTTCCTTTTTTTTTTTTTTACATTCTTCAAAGACGGTATTGATTCCCAGTTAGCTAATAATGCAATCGTTTGGGAAGAACCACAAAGCAGCAAAGCAGACTATGAAAAAACAAAACAACAACAAATTGGAAGCAGGAACTTAAGTGGCTAGAATATAACACATCTAAGGATGTAATGCCATCAGTTTCCTCAACTTGACAAGTAGTCTAGCTCATTTTTCATCACAAACAATGTCTTCAGGAAACATTACAATTCACAGGAAAAGTGGACAACACAAGTGTTATTATGAAGATATTCTAAATATAGCGTGTACTCAAAGCTACAACAAGGAACGTTCATATTTTGTTTATTTTAGAGGCCCCTGTGAACAAAAGTGGTCTTTTTTCCCATTGCAATAACAACAAAATGTCGGAGGAAAAAAATATCTAAAGAAAAATCTCCTGCTTGTTTTTAACTGGCTAACATACTACTCACTGTAACTCTGCCGGAGAATTCGACCTGGTGGCAGGCTTTAATAGCAACCATACAGAAATTACCATTCTTCTTATGTCTTGTTGAATTATGTGGGTCATAAAGAGACGTCAGTAATAAATTCAGACTGTTTCATGACCAAACTCCTTGTAGTAGCTTTAAAAAAAAAAAATTTTCGGGGTGTGGACCTTTTTAAGTAGCCTCACTAAAATACTTTTGAGTAAAACACTGACTATCCATAAGTACCTTATACAACCCCACTTCAAATAATCCAAACTATCCCTTTAAGTGCCTTTTGACTAAAAAGTATTTCAAGACCAACTGATGTGTGAAGAAATGGCACATGTTGCTCACTGTTACCTCATGGACATTTTTGTGATCCTCCAGCCAGGCAAAGTACATCTCCTCCACATAGCTGGAGCTGCTGGCCACGGCTGAGGGCACAGACGCAGCACCGGAGGAGGAGCAGCCTCTCCTGAGCTCAACGCAGCGCCTGGCTGGGCTTCCTCCACCTCCACATCCTCGCAGCCACTGACTGCCCCCGACACGCCCACCCCTCAAGACACCTGCTAATGCCCGAAACTGACTCATGGCTACAGAGAGACAAGAAAGAGAAAGTTGGAAGTTAGAGAGAGTCAGATGCAGACATCTCGGTTTATCATCATTTATGAAAATGCAGAAATAGTGTGCATAATTGGGTTTCACACAGTTTTATTGCAATGCAATGCTCTGAATCTGAATGTCACACATAAAGCAATATTTAAGCTGCTAAACATGATTGCAGGTTATGCACAGATCGCACTTATCAAGGACTATAATTGAGCACAGGCTCTTTACAGATAAAACGACCTTTAGAAGCATATATTTTTGATGGAATTTCCACTTAGCAGCATGGCTGCCTGGTTATGATTTAAAATGGAGAGCAATTTAAAATGGAGCAAACCTGGGAAGAACCATGGGGGTCCTCCCCCAGAAAAAAAATGTAAATTAAAAGAAATTTCCTGCATTTCTACACACCTAATCTCTTACATTAAGCCAAGACCTGCAGTACATTTAACCCAGCTATCCCCTAAATTATAAAAACAGGACTAATGCAAAATATTAGCTTAATAGCCATTCTTAACAGAGCTGACTCTTTGACTTTGCACATTTTATAGTTAAATGCATGAATCCACTGGTGGACTCAAGGTGTTCTTCTCCACTGGTGTCCCCATGTATGAAAAACATGACAAAAGTGCTCTCTTGGATGCTCCTACGATAGATCAAACATGTTAAAGTGCCCTCTACGGTGGCCCAATGTCCCAAAAACTAAATGTCCTTCTAGGGTGCCCTTCCAGTGGATAGCATGTAATAAAGTGCCCTCAAGAGTGCTCCTCCAGTGGACAAATGATGTCAAAGGGCCCTTTCACTAGAATAAATGTGATTAAGACAGCAAAATATCCAAAAAACAAAAATTAGTTGGTTGGTGCCTTTAAATGGTTAAATAGTTAATTGTTCCCTTTGGGTTTATATTACAAAGGTGTAGTAGTTCTTGTACTTTAAGTCATATAATACAACTATTTTAATCTAAACCAGGGACTATGAATGTTGCACCATAAATGCATCACAACTTTTGTTTGCACTGGTGCCCTTTTTATGTTTTTTTTCACCCCTGCGCATCAGACAGCCTGAGCTCTCCACTGCATCAATCTATTGCTCTTTGAGAGCTTAATTAAGAAGCTATCTAAGAGGAATTCGTTATCTTTTAAACCAGCCTGTGCTCTAGTAAGCAACTTAATCATAAACACATTGGTTGTACATGAATGGTGATGATAAAGCATAACAGTCACACTCAGGAGCTGGTATCTGCGAGTAGGCCCGGTTCTACGAGGGTGCAAAAGCATTATTCTGGCCAAGCAAAACCCTAACTTTGCCCAGTTAACTGAATAATGGGATGCATTTGATCCACTTGCTCCATTAATTAGGAGTCTCTGCTAAGTGGCATATATTTAATGCAAACATCTGCAAGAGCAAACAGTACGACCGTGTTTGCGGCCTGAGCGTGTTTCTGCGGAAAGTCTCTGCAGCTGCAAAAAGCGCGTCACCTCCACCAGCCTGAGTGTGCTGGTCTGCTGCTGCAGTAACGTGTTTATCTACCGCTGCTACAACTTCCTCACCTCCTCGTCCTGCAGGATGCTTCGCAGGCTCCTTCGGGCTACACCGCCGACATCAACACCAAAACATTGTCTGTCTCATTCTGGGTCTGTTACGCTGTTCTCTGGACCTCTAATCCCTCAACGTCAACATAAATCCTCATAATCTCCCATCGGCCGCGCCACTGGAGACGCGCGGTATGACGGGAAATATAGGACAGTACTTTAAAATGTCATCTATGGTTTATTTCTTAAAAACTACATTTACCTTTAGACTGCACCGCTCATACTCAAGTGTCATCGCAGAAGGTGGAAGTAGGACAGGTATCGGTGACATAGATCCGAGCGCACACACACACTCCCCCTCTGTTGTGTCAGGTGGTGCTTTTCCTGCAAAGAGAGAAGCCTGGTGCACCCAAAGGTGCCGGTGGTACCAAGGTAACAGCCAAACACACCAGCTCAGGGAGACAGACACCGGAAAACTTAATTATATTTTCAGACAAGTGTTCTCTTAACCCTCTGCGGGTTGCCAGCTGGTTAAAAAAAAAAAGTAATCTATGATCATAAAATAGACCAAGAAAAGATCATTTAAATATATTTTCAATAAATAATTTTCAGGGTTTTTCTTTAGGGTGTGTTACCTGAAAGTAAGGAAGTAAAAGTAGTGGTAAGGAATAAAAAAAGAGAGTTCCAGTGTTTAAAATTTTAATATCTATTAAAGTACTAATGGAAAATATTCAGTTGCCTCATGTAAATGCTTGTGGTCTTGTTTCCTGGGGTGTGTTTTTCCTAAATACAGTATGTTGGCATTTGTTGTGTTGCTGCCATCTGTGGTTCACTGCCTATGAGTTAAAATAAAATAATGCATTTTATCAATGCATTTTACAGTCAATTTTATATTTGTTTGAACAGTACATAAACCCGGTAGGAATCATAATCATACGGTGTTACATTTACATTTTAACAGTTTCAAATACATAATTATAAAATAAAGTACATTAATCAATTGAAAATGTAACTTTACTCATCTATTAATGTGAATTCTTTTTTTTTTCCCAGATTGTAAAATGAAAGAAAAAGACATCTTCAGACCATTTTTGTGGAGAGAGATGATAGAGCTTGAATCATGTGAGGAAGGCTGCAAAAAAGGGATTTAAGATGACCTCCAGAAAGTCAAATTAAAACACTGCTATTAATTTCCTTATGGCCACACCTCTTTTTAAAGTATTGCGATATCACTGAGGAAGAATAAAAGGACAAAATGTTCTCTCCAGGTAACACTGTACCATAGAGGGTTAAACAATACAAATGGAAAAATGATCAGAAATCAATTAATTGTTTAGTGCTGCAACTAATTATTTTCATTATAGATTAATCTGTCAATTATTCTCTTGATTAATTGATTAGTTGTTTGGTCCATAAAATGAAAAATGTTGATCACTGTTTTCCAAAGCCCAAGATGCAGGGGAGGATCTAGAGGGGTGGCGTGCGGTGCCAGCTACCCTCCATGATAAGTTGTAGCTTTTCAAATATTTACACAATCAAAGTTCCCATGTCTGACTGTAAGTGAATGCAGCAAGAGTTGATGCTTTCCTTGGTTTCAGTTTCACGCAGCTCCACTAGGCTGTCCAACTCAATGCGTTAAATAAATTAACACCTGTAATTTTGTGATATATTCTGGCGACATGTTAGGGCTAATGATGGGAATATGTTCAATGAAAAAAAGACATGTATTTGGGGACATGTCTTAAGATTTGGAAATATGACTTCTTTCCTGTAAATATTTCTATACAATGCTTTACTTGTACCGCAATAATGTTTTGGGGTTAAAATATCTTCTTTTTCTAGATCCACCCCTGCCAAGATGACCTCCTTTAGTCTTGTTTTGTCCACAACCCAAAGATATTTGGTAAACTGTCATAGAGGACTAAAGAAACTAGAAAATCTAAAATCTAATAGTTGGTGATTAATTTAATAACAGATTAATAATTGACTAGTCGTTGCAGCTCTAGTTGTGTTGGTGATTTTTCTTTAATTAATAACAGCAATTAATTTTCTGATCACAATACTTACTTGAATCCTGTCAGCTCAAATCTATGAGCCCCTCCATATCCAGACAGGTCATTTTTCCCCCTCTAAGTTGCATCACGCATATGTCTTTCCCCTCAGTGTTAATTATGAGAGCCAATTAAACTTTTATAAAGGCTGAACATGAGTCATTTGAGCAAGTGGTTTCAGATTGATGGGCTTCTACCTTGAGTGGGTTAAACAATAAGATAATTGGGCCTCCCTCCATCCCTCCCTCCCTCCCTCCAGCTTCTTTCCTCCCTTCCTCTCCCCTCCTCAGCCCTTCTTTCCTCCTCATCTAGATTTTCATCATTCATACTTGCTGGCACAGAAGCAACAGCATGATCAATCATGACAAACACACCACTGAAAAGAGAGGAAAATGGAGTGGGCATGAGTTGCAAGAGGACAGAGCAGTGTAGGTCAAAATATCAAAAGGATCACATTCATCAGAGCATAATTAAACTGGTAATCTTTGTGCAAACCAGCATGCAGCGCAGTCTAAAATGTCTAATTTAACCATTAAAATATTTTTTCACATAAAAGAGAATATTCACTATGCTTTGACTGTAAAATGGCACACAATAATGCTCAGAGTTCCTCCTTTTTTCATTATTTGCATTTGTATTTGCTGCTGCTCTCCGGCTGACCTGGAGAACGAAGGGTCAGGCAATTATGAACTGAAATGCCATTTTGTTGTAGTGACTTTGCCGCCTGACAGAGATGGAGTGAAGACCAGTTGCTTTCTGGCGTTTTATTAATAGTGTTCATCGATGAAAAGACCTGTGCCGCTGGGTAACACTGCGGGCTTGGTGTTAAATTACATCCTGTTTAGAATAATTACATCACTAGACAGGACAAAAGTGGAGCAGCTGTTTGAAACATTGCGTATATGGGAAAATTAAACAAGTGACAATTCACTAACGTGCAATTTCTGGTGACATGAATTGTGGCTGAAATGTGAATAACAGTTTCTTGTTGACTTTGGTTATTCATTTGTAGGATTTGCCTGGAATATTCTGCCCATGCTCCGTGTCCAAATAAATCTTTGATTGAATCCAGTAACCTGAATAAAGTTCATGTCCAGGTGACCGAGCAGCCATCAACAGTTAGGTCTGCCAAACCAAACTGACTTTGCACACGAGTCCACAGCTCATCTGGTCAATGCCAAGGCTCAGTGCAAAGAGCGGGAGAAGCAGATAATGTGTAATCCACTTACCACAGCCAAGCCTACACACCATTTATGGAAGTCCACGTCATGAGGTTATTTAGGAGCCCTAATTCATCTAATAAAGCATGTTTGGAGGCAGAATCGAATTTGTCTGAAAGCCCCTTGGTACACGTGCTATCACAAAAATCAATCACATTTCAAATGATTTAATAATGTATGATTTCATGAAATTAAGTGACAAATCTGTGATGCCAAGGCACAGTTAGAAACATACGTATAAAAAATGAATGAATTATCTCTCAAAATCTGTTATTTATAGATGATCTATGAATAATTATATTACCGCGATGTAAAGAAAGGACATACTGACAATGTGTGAGTTTTGGAAAAAGAAGGAAAAGTGGAAAAGCTTGAAAATGCTTGAAAAGTGCCTGAATTTCACGTTGGAGAAGCTGTAGGAACCAGTGTGCTGATCCTTTGGCAATTAGGAAGTAAATCATACTGATTTGGACCAAGAAATACTGTTGTAACAGGATATACTTTAATTAAGAAATTATAATAAAAAGAGTACAACCAAAAAACCTAAAGTACAGTACTATGCAATACATTTACAGCCTTTAGACTATCTATGAACCCATGATTAAATAAAACCCACACCATCAGAAAAATAATTAAAAAAAAACAAAAAAAACAAACCACACCCCCAAAGTAAATGTTGAGTAAAAACATTAACAAAAATAATATTTTGCGTGCAATTCTTTCTTTATCCGCTCCCCCTTTTATTTGTATATACAGTAGCAATACTGTGCTTAACACTGAATATGTCTGAAAGTGATTAAATTACTCAGAATAGAATAAATGGTCTGTGATGAAAATGACCACAAATTCATCAGATCTGTTTCATCTCAAATTACTTTCATACCAGTGACCTTTTTATTGATAGTGTGTTGACTGATATTAAAATAAGGACAATATGTGTGTTGAGCATCGACATCCTAGAGGATATAAAAGAGCAGCATATATCTGTAGAATATTTGATAAATAAATGTAACCCATGCATAGACTACAGTATGGCATCTCATCATCTCTCTGCATTCAGGAACCTCACCACAGCCTGGGTATAGGGTATGGTTAAATAGAGAACTCATTCAAAAAAGTAGCAAACACAATAACGGACAAGACAATCATGTCCTGGATTATCAATAACAAAAAGTGTCCACAACCATGCATATGATGAATATTTGGCCATATTTGTAATAAGTATGTAACAGAAGAATTCCACATCACATTTAGACTAAAGAAAGGCCTAACAGCAACCAGGATTTACTATTGCTCTAAGTCTCTGAAACATTTCACCACATCTGGTGACAAACTACAAGGCTCCTATAATACCACCAACGAGAAAGGCAAAACTGTGTTTTGGTAGTTTGTGTGTTGGGAACACAAACTTAAAGGGAG
>JAJHUR010138209.1:0-10321 GCA_027495735.1 Lutjanus campechanus
TGTATCAATACATGTATTTGTATTGAACCGTTTCGGTACGCGACGTTCGGTTCGGTACAGGGCTGTGCACGGGTGAGTTCACGGGCCGGAATTTTTATTTTTTATTTTTTTTTGGCTCACGGGCCAGAAGTTGCGTGTGTTTACGTTCCGCCGCTAACATGTGCAGCTACACGTGCAGCTACACCTGCAGCCTGTGCGCATGATGGCTACTGCTAGCAGTAAACCGGAGCTTGAAGACCCTCCCCTGTCGCTAAAGTCTCCTGCTTGGGAACACTTCGGCTTCCTGGTTAAATATTGCAATGGAGAAAGACAGGTGGATAAAACGAGGGCGGTGTGCCGACACTGATCAGCTGAGATCAGGTATGTCTCCGGCAACACGACAAACATGCTAACTCACCTAAAACGGCACCACCCGAGTGTAAATATCACCGCTACAAGAAGAAAAACCAACATAGTGCAAACGCAGCTGACCTCGGCATTCAAGCAGCCTCTCCCTGGCAATTCAGATCGGGCCAAAGCTATAACAAGAGCCATTGGAGTTTTTATAGCAGCGGATCTAAGACCATATTCAGTTGTTGAAAATCCTGGTTTGACGTACACCCAAATGAACAACAAGAAAATTTAGGTTTTGCTTTTTGTTCCCATACTGTATCGAAAATGAACCGAACCGTGACCTCAAAACCGAGGTACGTATCGAACCGAGATTTTTGTGCATCGTTACACCCCTAGTTGAAGGACATGTAAACTTAGTGTACTTTGTTAAGACTATGAGTTCATATTGGTGCTGGCATATGGTACACTCTTGGGAAATAAAAAGATGTGGAGAAAAAAAAAAAGGAAGGTCTTTTCAGACAGTTGTCCATGCATCAGTATCTGCAGTCAGGTTGCTGTTTTAGCTAGCTGAACGCGACATCCCTCTTCAAAGAAATGGGGGAGCGTTTCTAGTCTAAGCTCCCTCCAAATGTCCGAGCCCCTCACCTTCTGATAGCTCTTTGACTTTAAAAAAAATCCCCCAAACTGCCACACCTGTGCGCTGGTTCGTCCCGCTTTATCTGCACTCATTTTGTCACAGTTGTCTTCTGTCGCACACATCTGTTAAACGATTGGCTGTTCATGTGTCGCATGTAGTTTGCTCCGTTATCGGGGGCGTATAAGTTTCTTATTGCTCGTGATGACGATCGTGTTATCGCTCAGGCCTATGTGAGGACTTGATGAAGCACAAAAGTTTATTCTTTAGTGAGGTACCTTCAGGTGTAGGGCTGGGCCAGGGGTCAGCAGCCTTTGGCTGAAAACACTAAATACAAAATATCTGTCTGGAGCAACAACTATTTGACTTTTTTTTGGATTTGGCATTCATGGGTAGCTTAGGCAGACAACAGAGGAAAACATGCTGAGCTGTAGATGCACATTTGTAAGTGGTTTGTAAGTTACACATTTTCTACAATTGGTGAATGGGAGAATCACTTTAGGCCTTCAACAAAGATAAATGAAAATTAAAATGGTAAAAAAAGAAGAACCGTTTTTTGCCCCAGAGAGAAGCAAAGGAGCTGCAGGTTTCTGACCCCCAGGCTGGCTTGTATTATCCCAGTATGACAGTAACCGTATGTATCACAGTATATTTGCTTTTCTTAAAATTTCAATATAAATGCTTCTGAAGGGGTAAAGCACTGGTATGACAACTGCATGGCAGCTATTACTGTACACTTAACTGTATTACCAGTAGGGGTGTCCCGATCCGATATTGATATCGGATATCGGTCCGATATCAGCCAAAAAACGAGTATCGGATTTTATCGGACTGCATCTAAAATCTCCGATAAGCAGTCCATTTTCCGCTCCAGCACTTCTATCCATAGGTGACTCTGGTTCACACTCCAACACAGTAGGTGGCTGTAATGCACCTTAACGTCGGTGCCGCCCGCCACAAATCAATTGATCAAGCCTTTTCTAACATTCCACACTACAAAATAAGTAATACAAGTATGTATGATTCGTGCTGATATCGGTATCGGATCGATATCGGCCAGTACTCAAGGCTGCAATATCGGTATCGTATCGGAAGTGAAAAAGTTGTATCGGGACATCCCTAATTACCAGGACATATTTCACAGTACAGAAGTATTTTAAGAATATCTAATGCTCAAACTGGAATAATAAACACTGAAAAAAACCCACAAAACTTTTCCTTTTTTCTTCTTAAGTGCACCAATCCTTGTAACCGCACCGTTCATACTGTCCATCGTTAGCCAAAAGGCAATTCCATTTCAAAGAGTTTTAGAAACCAGCTGACGAGCAGTAAAGTAAAATGTAACGTGACTTTAGATGACACACCTTTAAAAGATGGTCTTAAAATAAAATGTTAAAAATAAAACTTTCCTTTCTGTGGTTTATGCTAAATGTCTTTGAGATGGTAAAGCTGAATATGAAAAACCAGCAGACCACCTTTTCTTTTATTTTATTTCTGCCACTTTGAGATTGTGATTATTTTGATTGACTAAATTTTACTTCTTGCCAAAAGAGAGATTAAGTGAGTTCCAACTGACTGATGCTGTGAGTTGGTGTGCGGCAATAACCACAGGCACCATATGTACGTTACAAAATTTTGATTTTACTGCCTCAAAAACACAGAGACCCTCAACAAATAGGTCACATTGAGGCGTTGGTGAGCTGCTGCTCTAGCAGATACTGATAATAATGAACGGTTATTTCCAGATGTGTTCAGAGTGAACTTCACATGCAGTGCCGCTCTGGCATCAGTCTTCTTACAACACTATCAGCAACAAGCAGAGCGTTAATCTTACCGTCACTGACTTCAGGGTCATGCCGTGGTACGTGCCCATGGTGTCGATTTTGAAACCCTCCGTTTCTGACAAAAACACACAATAACTTGCAGATTACTGGTAGAAAAAAATGGATGATGCTCAAAAGTGTAAGTGAAATAAAAAAGACAATGCCCAAATATGATTTAACAAGTTTGTATCTGACCATTCTGTCACTAAATGTCATCACTTAAGAATTCTCTCTGCGTGCACTTATACTTTGCATTTATTAATACCAGATGTAACTGGGGTAAAATTCTTGGTGCAAGTCATATCTAGGTTACGTTCACTCCCACACAAACACACACACATACATTTCTTTGTAAATGTTTAAGACTAAAATTAGCTACAGAGACACGAGTAAAACTCACCTTCTTTTCCTTTGAATCGCTCCTGATCGTATCTGTTGTAGGCAGCTGGGACAGGCTGCTTGTTCCTTAAGGACGGGTCCTGGAAACAACATGAAGACAACAAACATTACTCACTGTACATACCTGTCAGTACACTGTGCAGCAAGCCTATGAAGTCATTTATAGACTTCATAGGCTTCACTTGCCTTCAGTATAGGTAACTGAAGGGGCAACCTTTTACTGAATTTGGTCCAATATTGAGTGAGACCGCTGCAGCCAGCGAAACAGGCCGCACTGTAATCCGAAAGTATGTCCACCGACAGGCTCAGATTGTTATTGCAAGTGTCTGACACCATTTTTCCCAAAGATCTCTACAGAAATGGACCTTTTAGTTAGAGGATAAGAGAATGAGGTTCTGTTTAACTAGAAACAGCTGTTTTATTGCTCTCACGAAAGCCACCAGGCTGCATTTGCAGAAACAGTCATTTCAGTATCATAAAACGCACTTCGTTCAACAAAAACAACATAAAGCTCAACAAAAGATGTCTTGGTTGATCTTTAAATTGCTGCAACTATCACCAACATAAAACAAACCCTTAATTCACAGAGATAGATGTGAAAATATTCTGGCTGTACAGGCCGTTCCTCCCCGTTCTCCCTCTCGCTCCTCTCATGATATTTTCACATCTCACACACACTGAATTAAGCGTTTATTTTGACCAAACCACAGCTGGTGATTGTTGAAACAGTGAGAGGATGAACCAAGACATTTCTGTTAGGTTATATTTTGTTTCCGGCTTGAAGATGATGATAACATTACCGTTTCTGTAATGGGCTTATCCACTGGCACTTTTGGCCACAACCAGTCAAAAATCCCTTTTCCAGACACACATGCTGGTTTGGGCTGACTCCGTTTGGCAAGGCAGGGGTTTGCATCTCCATTATGACAGGGCTACAACCTTGAAAGTGTCAAACCAACTCGATTTGGTGCGGCCAAATGTGTCAGTGGCTGATTTGCATTTCCATTACCACTTTTATCACGCGAAGCTGCGCCGTGTCCTGCCCGAGATGGACCTTCTAACTTTGCTCATATCTGTGCAGGAGAGCAGAGAGAAAGACGTTTTCTAAAAGTGTCTGTCTGTTCTGTGCTCTCAGTTCTCTAAAAATGAATCTCTGGGGTTTGAAGTTTAGCGTCTCTTCTGTGTCGCCGTGTTTACACTCGGGTATCTGCTGTATGTTACTGTCATGTTTCGCTTTCAGCCGTCGAGTCAAGTTACTGCTGACAAAAAAAAAAATCTTCATAATAAAGCTTTTGAATAACACAGGACTTTAATTGTGAAGAATTTATAGGAAGTTCAGTGTTTATTTTCCGTTCTACAGCTGCTCGACTCGAACTAAGCTACTTGTCTTCAGCTAAAGACACACCTTCAAGCGAGTAGCTGCGTTGTAATGGAAATGCAAATCCCTGCCGTGCTGAGCCGACGTGCCGAATCAAACAGAGTCGAGCGTGTGTGTAGAAAAGTGGGTGCAAATGGAGTCTTGCGGGTTTGGCGAGAGCAATAAAACGGCTGTTTCTGGTTAAACGGAGCATATCTTAGTCTTTAACGAAAAAGGTCTTTCTCTGCAGGGATCCATTTCATTATGTTGTCAGACACTGAGCCTGTTAGTGGCAAAACAAGCACTTTCAGATGTACTCTGATGGTGCACAACTGCCTGTAAGGATTATCGACTCCAGCAGTCTCATTCAATACCGGACCGACATGGGAAAATAGGATCCAGGTTGCAAACTACCAAAGTTACCCTTAAAACACTACTGACCTTTTCTACGCAGCTACAAATGTACACACATACACACACTTGTTATTTTGACTGATGTCTGATGTCTTGACTGTTGTTCTTACCGCTTGAGTCGGGTTCTGTGCTGGTCTCTGCTCCGGCGCTCGCCCTTCTTCTCTGGCTTTCACTGACTGCAGGATGGCAAAGATGTTCTTGGAGAAGTTCTACAGTGGAGCAACACAGATTAGGATATGATGAGTTCTAGAACAAAGAACTATTGCTTTTTACATATTTCGGGTAAGTAAAAGTATAAGTAAAATACACCAAGGTTCCAGGGCAGCAAGCAAATGGCACAGAAATAGACAGACAGCATGAAAGTGTTCTTCATTTTAACTGTTTAAAAACACATTTAAAATGATGTCCTGTGTGGTAATCAGCTTTCAAGCTGCCTACTTAATATTACATAAGAAAACAGGGAATACTGCACAGTACGGGCACACTGCTGGAGTTTTAGCCTGATATTATGGAGTCAGACACTGTTCAGTGTGTAGGGCCGAGTATTGTTTTAAAAAGTACACTACCGGTTTCGATTCCAGTACCCTTAAAAAGATACTGATACCAACAGAGTACTTCATTAGAAACATTTTCTTTTGCTGCGGTGGCATCTCGGCAGGCTGAACTGCCAACTCCATCAAATACGCCGCACTCGACGTCACCATCACAGACCGCAAGTAGATGGTAGCTAACAGCTGTAGCTGCGGTAGAGGGTCGACCACACGTTTCATTAGATCAAAGAACACTTACAGTGATAGGCTGCAAATAAAACCATACAAAGGCTATCAGATCTTTCAAGTGCCCACAAGTTCGATTCCAGCTCGCCGCCCTTTGTTGCATGTTATCCCCATTCTCCATCCCCCTACCTGTCTATCTTTAGCTGCTATATAATAACAGAGGCAACAAAAGACAAAAATTAAACTAAAAAAATAATTTTTCTCTTTATGTGGGTACAGAAAGGTATTGATTTGATTGTGTGGATACTACTTGGTACTGGGTTATTTCAGTCGATACCTTAAAGGTATTTGTACCGATACCCAGAGGACGTTTAGGCCTTCAGGGACGGCCTAACAAATCAGTATTTCAAATGTTATATTTAAACATATCATTTAATTATTAGGCCATTCTCTTATGATTCTAATTTAAACTTCATTTTCTATCACCTTTGCTCCAGAAATGAAAGGGTTACTGTAATCAAAACAGTCAAATTGAATTATCCAATCAGATCTTTTTGTTGTTGTCTCTAGGCAGAGAAAGGTTGGAGCTGGTTCACTTGCTGGTTAGGACTTCACCACTGGGACTGAAGACCACAGCCTGTGTGTTTGTTTAGAAAGTGAAAGGTGAACTAACCAATCACTTTTTGATTTCCAGTGGGTGGGACCAAAAATAACCCCCTTGGGCCTTCCTGAAGGCGCTGTTGCTGGGTGGCTAACTTGATGGCGTTTTTTTTTCAACGTAGCATCTGCAAAGGACTGTGTTATTTAGCAGACTGAAACCGCGCACGGCCCTGAGCCTCTTAGAAAACAGTTTTCAGATACTTGAACTTCCTTTTTTAAAGCTACATCCAACACTGCAGCACAGTAGACAGAGGTCTGCTGACAGACAGAAATAATATCACTGGAAATCTATATTACATGTAACTGTCTGTGTGTGTGTGTTGTACTAAAACAAAGGAATAACGATGATAAAAAGAAATTAAAAATGATTTATATAGATTAATACAGCTCTTAATATCACACAAACTGAAAAGTAAATGGTGATTATCTACTGTTTAATACCAGTTTAAAGGGAACCTATTATGCTTTTTCATCGTTTCTGAGCTATAAATGTTGTTACAATGTTGCATACTCGTGTTAAACGATGCCACCGCGCCAAATAAACGAGGTTTGTGCATTTGGACGTGAGCCCTGCAGCTGTTTTGGACGGCTCTGAACGCTCTGTTTTGCCGAGTTTTTTATAACAGAAGGTTGCACTGACGTCAATCCATTCCCGACTCGCTTATATGGTAATGTCCCGGCATAATGCTCTGAGCCTGCCCTCTCCCCCGCTCTGCTTCGGGAGTTGTATCGCTGTGCGCGGCTGCTCTCTACAACGATTTCACAGTGTTAGCACGTTAGCACCAGGCAGAAGTGGATAGAGTTGCTTTTTCACGGCCAGCAAAATAAAAACACCTCTGTGTTTGTCTGTCTACGGCATTTCACATGGACTGTTTGTCAACATGAGCCAGTACGAAGCTGGATTAGCCGAAAACGAAACACATACACCGCAGAGGTAAACAGGTTATGACAATAACAAGCTGCTCCTACCATTCAGAGACGTCATGAAGTAACCTCTGTTCTGGAGAAACTTCAGGCTGTCCAGTCTGTAACTCCGGATCAGATTCGGGATCCAACACATACGGCTGTATTTCAAAACTTGTCATTTTCTAAAGAGTAGAGTAATAAAGTTTACTCCTGCACAGAGCCCGAGGCTCTCTGCTGCTGCAGCGGTATAATGAGGAGGCGGAGTTCGGCACCGCTCTGCAGCAATTCGGAAGTCCCCGGGAAAGGGCTGGGGGGTGGAGTAAACTACACGGCCCGTTTTTGGCGCGATGAGAAAAGAGGAGCAGAGACAGACACCGTCCTGAAGATCTACAAAGCTTTGTGTGCGGGTAATCGCATGTAGCTGCTCTATAAGAGTCCAAGACTCAGTACAACGGCCCGAAAATGAGCATAATATGTCCTCTTTAAGTAAAGAAAAATCTAGAAAAAAACATTACTTGTTCTGCAATCATTGTGTTTGCTGCCATCTACTGGGTTTTTTATATGTATGGCATCTACACACCACAAACACACGTTACAAGCTACCTGACTGCCTGCCACTTATTCCAGCAACAACTTTTTCCATTTTGCCACATTTTTGGTGTCGGGCTAAGTTTTGGCTGAAGTGAAGTCCCAGCTCTACCCAGTCCCAACTGTATGTAATGCTAATCTTAACCAACAGATTAAAGTCTTTAGAAACTACACCATGTTCCAGCAACACAGTTTACTGAACTCTAAAGTGGGCTAAATTATTAATCAAGATGCCTCATAACAACCAAAGATCACACACACCACATACCGTGGCAGAGGGATTTAACTCTACAAAGCTGGACTGTTGTGAAAATAAATATTAAGTGGTCTTGTGCTCGGTTTTAAGATGCTTCCACAGATGTTTCAAAAAGCACACTTTGTGAGAAATGCCCTGATTAAATGGCCAAAACAGACAGGAAAATATATGTTTTCAAATTTAGTCACCCTGGTGTGGACATTTGGGAACTGATTTATATTATGCCAGAATAAGCACAGAGCTAATAAATCACTATATAAGCTTTGAGATGAGCATGTCAGCCCTTTGAGAGTGAACACACACGCTACTGCTGCCATCTAGTGGTTGAGATTTACACCTTGCTACAGCTTCGGGATATTTTCACACCCAAGGCCAGCAGAGTTCAGCAGGTTTGGAGAAATATTTTGAACAGCTGCTTTCAAACTCAGGTATGTGCAGTAAAACGGTCTCAAGTAAAGCTCCAGAACGGCAGCCTGAGTTTGCCATGAGAGATGTGCCTTGTTTGAAGCTGCATAGAACGTGCCAATGGCTGCTTTTCATTGCTTGTTTTTGTTGCAGTGAGACAAAAGTGTTACAATTGAAAAGAGAAGGGTCTAAATTTCTCCATGGTTACAAAAGGGCACATTGAAACCCCTGAAATGTACATGGCCTACAATGAAAAGTTGCCTGGCTGGAAAGATTTTTACAGCAAAGCCTCTCATTCCACTGTGACTGAATGACAATCCTATGATCTCAAGTATTTGGGGCCACAAAATATTTGACTTGCAATCAACGTCCCTACTGAGCCAATGTACATGTAACAATACAAGAAAATCCTGAAATTCTGGTGGTAATCTGACACAGCCGTATTTAAAAGAACTAAGGCTATAACGGTTTGAGTATTTGTGCTGAACAAACACAGAACAAGGAGTCACAGTCTGGTGCATGAAGACTACACGGCTCGGAGATCGGTGCAGGTAATGAAGAACCAAAGAGAGAGTTGTGGGTAAGACAAGGACAGTGTGTCACCACTGCTAGCACCGTAAGCAAAAAGAAACATATCCTTATGACTTTGTTTGTTTTTACTGCTGCACCAAACTGTGACTCCTAAACTGGTGCCTGCTCCAGAAATGACGCTGTGATTGGTTATCACCAACTTAAAGTGGACTCTGACCTTTCCAGTGCTCTGGAGAATGGTTGTCCTGGTCCTCCAGACCCTCTCCCTGCTGACAATATCTCTGGTGACATCCACCTCGGCGTCCACAAAGCTCCTCTGCTTCAGGGTTATGTCATCGTCCAGATCTGTTTTGATGGTGGAACGTTTCTTGGCCATAATCTTGGCTTTGATGGCTGCGATTTTCTCCACTGACATGGCCTCAGACAGTGATCTAGAGGAGGAGGAGGAGGAGGAGAAAGTTTGTGATCACTTCAACAGCTTCTGCCATTGCTCCACGGTCCAATACTGTCACTCACATGCCCATTGTGGGCGCTCTTGTCGGTGGACAGGGGTCAGCACGGGCCGGTCTGTGGCTACGCAGCAGGCCGTGATGCACTGTGACTTCTGACAGTGTTGAGTTTCACAAATTTTGCTACAAAAGCTCTTCTCTGGGATCAGATCAGATTGGCTAGCCTTTGCTCCCCACATGAATCAATGAGCATTGGATGACCCTGATGTCAGTTCACGGTTGTCTTTCCTTGGACCACTTTTGGTAGATTTTAACCACTGCATGTCGGGAACACTCCACAAGCCCTGCTGCTTTGGAGATGTTCTGACCCAGCCGTCTACAATGTAGCCCCTGTCAAAGTAACTCAGATCCTTAAGGCAGTATTATACTTTGTGCCCACAAGTGCATGAGGGTTCATGTGACGTATATTCATAATCAGAGGTTCTACACATAGGTTCTGTGTGGACATCCACATACTCCCAGTTTGTTGTGACCATGCAGACTCATCTACATCTACTGCACATATGTGGAACACATCCTCCAAGAATTATAAGCAGAACTAAAAGGCACATGTGGTGTTCGTGTATGCATCCGTTCAGGACTATAACAGAGCCCTTCTGCTTGTCTTGATTTTTGCCTTTTTTTTATATTGTAGCCCAGCCTTTTGCAGGAGCCATTGTAACAAGAAAATCAATATTATTCACTTTACCTGTCAGTGGCTTTTCAATGTTTTGTTTGATCAGGGTACATTAAAATCCATTATACCTGATCTGGTCAGTCTGCACGATGCCCTCTTTGTGGCCCTCCAGAC
>JAJHUR010138210.1:0-13071 GCA_027495735.1 Lutjanus campechanus
CAATCTGTACACTGTAAAAAATGAATTTGTTTTACCTTAAAAATGATAGTGTCTGCACTGCCTTAAAATTTGAAGTTGACTGAATTTGAAAAGACAAGTTAAGGTAATTTCATAATGATACAAAAATAAACTTTTCTAGTCAAATAAACTTAATTCAGTCGTACATGAGAAAACATGTTCCACAAGCTTAAGATATTAAGTTGAACCAACAACTCTTCAGTCATGCTGACAAACGTAAACAAATTTGATTTCCTTTCTCATGTTGTTAGTTTGAAACGTCAGTTCTTCTTTTTACACAAAGATCTCAGCTGCTCCTGTTGGAGCAACTTGGTCTAACATTGGAGCAAAGACAATATGTGTGTTTTCATTATTGAGAAGCAAGCAACCACGATTTCTCTTAAAATATATTAGAGATACAACTCAAGTTTTCATCATCATGTTTCCTTCAAACTATAAAAAATAAAGGAGAGTTTTTATTCTCGCATAATGCACGCTGGGAAGTTTATGCTGATCATGTTTCTTAAACATGAAACTTAATTTAATGAGCTGATTGAACTCTGTAGAGTATATTCATTCAACTCATAATTTCAAGTCAAAAGACTTTGAGTTAAGAGAAGAAGAACTCATGTTTGTAAGTTCTGAAGTGTTCAGAAAACAAATACTAGAAAATTTTAGTTCATTTAGCTTGAATAAATAAAACTTAAAATAGCTGGTTCCAGTAAATTCCTGCATGTTTTTTACAGTGTACTTTAACTTTAGCTTACTTGAATTATTTATTTAGGTAAAGGTTTTCTCTATAAATGTGAACTGCTTTAATGCAGTTTCTGATCCATCACATCACTGATCAACTTCCATTTGCAGATGTGTCTCCTGATTGTCTCTGCTGTGCAGCAGCTGCTTTATTTAAAACACTGTGTATAGGACAGACTAATTGACCTGTTAGCTGCTTTAAGCTGCTATATGAGCCCATCACGGTCATTATCTATGCTTTCCCTCAGGTACATCTCCATGGTGGTAATCCCATCGCGCATGCATCATTACCTTCAATAGCATAAGGGCAGCTTTTCTTTACAGGCTCCGATTTAATTAAATTTGGTTGTAAATATTTGATGCACACCTACCCTACATTTTAATGTAAAGAGCATCGCAGCAGGCGTCATGACTGATTACTGTCGAGGAGGAGGAGATGGAGGAGGAGGAGAGACGCTGCCTGTTAGCAGCTTGTCATTAACAGGAGGACTGTTACAGTATCGGCCTCCTGACTGATCTCGACTTTAAAACTTCATATCATAAAGCTGACTTAAAACAGGCAGCTTTTTACCTCCACACATTGAGCTGAACATCTATTTTTTAATTCTTTATTTCACAGTCACTTTTAGTAAAGAAAAGTCATCATATATTTAATTTGCTTCAGCCACCTTCAGGTGAAAATATATCATATCATTTATCATAACTGTTAATTTCATGTTTTGTCTTTATTCCTTATGACAGGAAAAGGTTAATCAGTAATTAGTAATCCGAGATTCAGGCCTCTTAAATCCTATAGCCTTGTTTTTGCTTCCAGTCTGACGCAGATCATTTATTAAGTCTCAGATTAACACAGAAGGAAAAATTGAACTAGAAAAGAAAAAAAAATCTAAATAGGCCTAAGTTATTATTCTTGACCTTCCCCATCCTCATCATGTAGATTTTCCTGGATTTACTAGGCTCCGTGCATCACTGACAGCTCCGCCATTGGCCAAGGACACATAGGATGACCACATCGCCTCTGAACTGAGCCTGAATTGCCCTAATACGGAGGAAAGACTTTTATTACAAGCATAATCCCACAAAGACGACCTCAGATGACGTTTTTGCGAGGATGTGGACTATTTGCAGGTATTGTTTCAGCGGTGGTCTGGAATCAAATTTAGCCATAAAACCTAAATCTTTCCCTGCTGATGTAAGAATAATTCAAATCAAGGGGGGATCAAGTCAGGAATGGAATGGAATAAAGGAAATCATTGATTTGATAATACTATTTAAACATTTTAAATCACATATATTATATATGAAAGTCAGCTTTTCCATCTTTGATTTAGAGAAGTTGTTCAGGAGTATTTTCCATCGTTTGCTCTGTAAAGTAAAATAAGTTTCACAGACTTGTCAGGCTAAATATGTAGATTGCAGAATAGTGCGTCAAAATCAATATCCCAGCTGCAATTAGTTTACACAGCAGCCTTTTGTCTTTCACTACGGAACTATTTGATTTTAAAAGTTTGAAATGTGAGGATCAAAAAGTTTTTGAGGGCGTCAGCAGGAATCACAGACTACAGTGATCATCTTATTACAGCTGTCTGTACTGTACGAGAGGCACCCATAAGAGAGGGAGCCCATAACGAGATGGACTATAGGCAAAACAGCCGAATCAAAGGCACTTTGATGGACCATGTGAATGTCTCCGCCGGGTTTGATCCTACAAATGACCTTTTAATTAACACAATGTTAAGTTAGTGCAGCGGCCCGCTACACAGGGGACAAAGCAGCATTCATCCTTATGTCCCTGCCTCGCTGCTTTGGCCTGAACAGTAACAAAGTGTTTGATGCCACTCCTGATTAGATGCTGACAATGGAGAGAGGATGTCCCCCTTTCTTCCACAACTTGTGGATTTCACTCACGTCCCCCTCTGAATTATGACCTTCTTCCATCAGCGCTGCGGCTCCATGCGTCGAGTCAAGATGATCAAACTTTGATCAAAACGCACATCCGCAAATGTTTTAATTGGCCGGTCGGACGCTCGGCTCGCCTCTATAAATAACCACGACACAGAAAACCAGAAAGCTCTTGGAAAAAATGTATTCTTAGAAAAAAATGTCATGAATGGCAAAACACAGAAGAAGCTCACATTTTGAACACAATGACAAAACTCCTCAGGTCCAACACATGAAGGGGATCCAGTCCTTTTATGGTCAACTTTATGTCCGACAAGCTTTTTCTCTTTTACAACAGGCAAAATAGACACGAAGCCACATTAAAACGCAACATGTAACAAAATACTTAAAGGAGATACGAATTCCAACCAATAAAACACATTAAATAACAAACAAACAAGACAACATAACAAAATAAATAAATACACAGAGAAATAAATAAGTTTGCTACACTACACGATTGCCATACACAAATCCGGCCGTTTTTAACCTGGCCATTCTCGTTGCTTTGCATGTAGAATTTTTGCATAAAGTCTTTTTACCACCATAAAAACAAAGTTGTGCAAAATGATAGCCACGTCCACAATTTGACAGCTCTCACTGCTGCAGCGCCAGGTAGCTCCCATGTGTCATATTGAGGCCGGTGTACTCGGCCAGTGAGTCCTTTAGTGCATAATAAATGTCCCATTATTTATTGTGGTTGCGTTTCCAGCAATCTAAGAGGACAAAAAAGACAGCAGGAATTAAAATGAGTTCCCAAAATTAAAAGGAATAAACAGCCTTTATGACAAGGTGTTTAATTTTTTTTGTTTTTTTTTTAAGTTTATCACTCAGGTAGAAATGTTTCTTTTTTTGTCTCATATTTTGTTGATTATTATAAATTACTCTTGGTGACATAGTAACCTGTCACTTGTCATTTCAATAATCATTAGAAATAGATAAAAATTTAAAAATACAATTCAGCAACACACATTTAAAGGCAACATATGCAACATTATCCATGAAAAAAATAGACTTATATAAACATAATCCTTTTCAATCATGTCTTATGACCCACTAGAAGTGTGTGGTGGTCTCTGTATCTGTAGAGACCCTGTCCTGTCTTGACTGTATTTTCCTATTTTCTCATTACTTTGCTGTGCTAGGGCTGCTTTACCAAACCAAAAACGTTGGTATTTGATGTCCTGGGAATGAGACACAACAATCAGCTATCCTTTTGGTGCATTTATGACCAACTTGAACAAATCGTGCTGATTCTCCTCATATTTTGATGGTTATTATAAATTACTTTTGACAACAAGCACAATAATAACTTATCACTTGTTGTGTCACCAATCATTCTCAGATGAAATAGAGTACAATCCAGCAACACATATTTAACAAAAAGTAACTGTCTGTCTGTATCCTTTCTCACCTGTGAGTGTTTAATGGTGTTGTTCTGTATGGATGTCTGTGTGTGTGTGTGTGTGTGTGTGTGCAATGTGACTTGGCTGCTTTCTTCCAGTTCAGTGCAGACTTCTCACCTGCTTCACCTCTTCATCACTGGTCTGAATGCAGTGACCTTGTCATCCTGCACGGTCCCACAGGCTTCACTGAGGTCAGATGGCTGTGTCTCTGCTTTGCCACCAGAGAATCCTCCTGCACACCCAAATAAAAGCATAACTGAGAAAACTAGCCTCAGATGCAAGTTGGCAGAAAGTGCCTCGCCACCTCGCAACCATAAAAAAAATG
The DNA here is from genome assembly GCA_027495735.1 of Lutjanus campechanus. Classification (NCBI taxonomy): domain Eukaryota; kingdom Metazoa; phylum Chordata; class Actinopteri; order Lutjaniformes; family Lutjanidae; genus Lutjanus; species Lutjanus campechanus. The sequence continues at coordinate 4,423 of JAJHUR010138210.1, forward strand.
GGCTTTTCTACATCCGACAACGCATGGAAATTTAAATCATGTTTGGCAGAGTTGGTGTGCCTTAATATACCATACAATGGAAACCACTGTATACCTGTCTGTGCGCAGAAGCTCTCTACATGTGGGAGCTGTAAGACCAATTTTATCCTTTGCAATATATTAAGGGTTTAATATCCAACATTATCCTACATAAAAAAGCAATGTACACTCAGAAACATAATCCCTTTAAATTATCACTTATAACCCACTAGAAGTGTGTTGTGGTCGCTCTATCTGTGTGTATTTCCCATTGTTTTGCTGTGCTCGGAATACTTTAACAACCCAAAATGTCTGTATTTGTTGTGCTGGGAATGAGACACAAGAATAAACTATCTTTGTGGTACATTTACGAACAGCTTGAACAAGTCCTAATGATTCTCCTTTAGACATTGCAAGTGTAAGATATTTTACCTTCAATAGTGGAGTACTGACAGGTGTCTGGGAGTGCAGCATAGGATGAACAGTGCAGTTGGAGGTCCTTGTGACTGTAGCTACCAGTGCCATAGACTTTTGAGTGCAAGGATGAGCCCTCAGGGAATGGGCTCTCAGTATTGGCAACTCTGCCAGTTTCATGGAGGCCTCTCATGCCCCCACACTGTCCAGTAGGAGCCCCGGTAAGCCTGGCGCTCTGGAGCTGGCAGTCCCCACTCGAGTTGCCTGTCCTCAGCTCTGAGCCGTGCTGCTGGGGGCTCAGTATGACCCCTGATGCCGCAGTACGAGCCAGAGACCAAATCCGAGGCTTATCCGATGTTTCGAAGTGAGACAGGGACACCGTTCCCGTGAGGCCAGTCGAGGAGGGCGCCTTGGACACCACGGGATCCAGGAAGTCAGATGGGAGAGGAGGGAGGGTGGTGACACTCTTGATGGCGCAGGGGAATGCGTGGAAGCTGTTGGTTAAACTCAGGTGCAGCTCAGAGCTGCAGTCTCTCTTTTGAGGGGCTCCAGACACTGCCATGGCCCTCTGGAGGTCCTGCTCGTCCGCAGCCACCTTTTCACAGTCACTGTCCAGCTTGTCACAGTCGTCCTCATCCATGTCCTCCAGATCACTGAGGTGCAGATCCTTCTCATCCTTGCAATCACTAGAATCTGCAAGGAAAAATAAATTTTAGTTAACACTGTTGGAAAAGTTGCCCATTGTAAATCTATAGAAATGTGTTGAGAAAACTTTTTTACCCCGGCTTACCAATGTGATCAGCAACTGTATTTCCCTAAATTCACTCTAAGTAACCATATATTTAGTTTAACACTTAATAACTCTACTTTATGCCACCATAAAGAAGACAAATAATTACCTTTGGTGACACAGTCCTGGTCGCTCTTGTTAAGGTCGTCTTTCCTGTCATCGGTGGCTTTATTCTTTGGTGACCAGGTCATCTTGTTCTCCTTCTTTAGCCTCCTCCTGGCGTTGGCGAACCAGGTGGACACTTGGGTGAGGGTCATTTTGGTGATGATGGCCAGCATGATCTTCTCTCCCTTGGTGGGATAGGGGTTCTTGCGGTGCTCATATAACCATGTTTTCAGGGTGCTGGTGGTTTCACGAGTTGCGTTCTTTCTCCTGGCTGTACCATTAAAGTCTACTGTCCCGTATCTAGAGAGGGACACACACACACACACACACAGACAGTGGCCATTAGTGCAGTCAGTGAAGGATGTCATAGTCTACTCACTCGGACACCCTATATCCCCACACCCTGCTGTTTGAAATATATACATCTTCGCTTCATGCAGGTATCGGAGTGGAGTTACACTCTGACCTTTGATCTGAATGTGGCACATTCGCCCTGAATATGGCTGCTTTTAATGATCAGTGCTAGAATACTTTTTGGCAGGTCTGCTAATGCTCACATTACACATAATGGACAAAAATGAAGGTAGAAGTTACCTGTCGTATTGATACTGTCCCAGTGAGTGGTCATAAGGATAGTATGCAGCGGTCTGAGTGATGCCAGAGTGTAAAGTGCCTGTGCTGTCCTTAATGTCATACTGTGGATTCTGTAAAAGACAAGGAGGTTGTTATAAGTTTGCAGAATTCAATATTTCTCAGCATTTTATTATTTTTAAAACAATCTCATACATAAATTAGACTTCCCCACCCTATTTTTAAGCTCTTAAAATAACAATAAATAACTTGAAGCAAGAGTGATTTGAGCTACACAACATTAATATGTCTTTTTAAAATGTATTTCAACAGGTTTAAAGTACAACATGCAATACATGACCCTAGAATGTTAATTTTTATCATTGTCTGTTTGTTTTTGTTTTTTTTACTTTTTAATTTTTTTTTCAGGTCTGATGTGAAATATTTTCATTGAAAGTAAATTTTAGCTGACTTCAGGTGTTAAAATAACAGTAAATAAATAAAGAAAAGTTTCATCTGCACTGCAAAATATCCATTCAACAAGTCATTTAGTTCTCTTTTGGGAATTTTTGTCATTTAATCCACTCCAAAACATTACTTAAATCTTATTTTAAATGGACAATTTTGACTATATGATAACTATTTAATTTAACTTTTTTTTCAAATGCTGGTTCAGCAACAAATGAGTGCCAATAATTTTCAAACATGTCAGAATGATGAGGATTACTTTTTTCAGTTAAATTACATTTGATTCAAATTAGACAAGTTCCTCTGCATTGTTTCCACACTGCTTCGTCTCACCTAAATGACATGATTTTTGACTTGTTTTAAAGGGGGGGCAGATAAGACTGGATGCTGGATTAAACGGCTTGTCGAAGCGGATATGTTTGCAGTGTGAAGATAAATTGATGAACAAAACCCGGCAGATCGATCAGCGCAAGCCCCCCTCCTCCCCCCTCAACGCAGCAGAGAAGCCCACCAGAGTGGAGTAGATAGCGGATGGGTCGGTGCTGTAGGGGAAGTAGTTGGCGTAGTTCTGGCTGGCGGCGGCCGCTGCGGCGTATGGAGAGCTGTACATCCCCAGCGCTGCGTTCAGCTCCGTCCGGCTGCTCGCCAGGAGCCGGTTCTCGTAGGACGGGCAGCAGAAGGAGGCAGCGGCGGCAGCAGCGGCGGTCTGGGAGCCGCCTGTCCCGTCAGAGACCGACCTGGAAATCGAATCGCAGCAAGTCGTACTGGGGTTTGCCGACACGAAAAACTGCATGAAGAGAACCGTGGATAGACATGGTCATTGGCTGTTTCAGCTCTTATCTGGATATCTGTGAGAAATCTGAAGTGACTGTAGGTGAAAAGATATTTGAGTTAAGTTGCTCAGTCGAGTGTTGAAGCGTGAAAACTTAAAACGAGCGAAAATGTGCGCTGGTTTCGTTTGTTTTTTAGTTCACACCAGTTGTCATGAAGCAGGTGTCATTATCTTAACTTGTGACATGCCTTGCTTGAAGGTAAGTCACTTTTCAGAGAATTCCAGGAATGAAAGAAAGTATCTTACATAGTGAACAAGTGTAATAAGCGCTATCCGTTCATTGTAATGTTTTCTTGTTTTAATAAGAATATAATTTAATACGGCAAATGAGATCGGAAAGATATATTTTTAGATGGAAGGAGATGTGCGCAATCCGTGCGTAAAAGTGACCTGCTCCAGATTATCAACGCTTTCAAAATGTGAAATTGTACATAGTATAAGAAAAATCTAAAGTAATGTCGGTGTCAAGTAAATCGACACTTTATTTCAAATTTAAAACATTTAAATTTTGCATACAATCGACTGAACGTAAAAAAAAATATTATCGAGATAAAAGTTGGGTGACAACTTTTCCATGAGAGCAACTTTTGTCCCCTGATCGACATGAACTTTCTCGAACTTGTCATTAGGCGCAATAATAGTGCCTTAAAATGTAAATAAACCACTTCAATCGAGTTTTAGAAACTCTTAGAATCTTGACATGTGTCCAACGCTTCCCTGTAATTTAAACAGAAAGTTTGCGGATGTGTACAGCATGCGCTGCAGCCCAATTACACCTCGTAGTGAGCAATAGGTGACATTCATCTCTATTGTCATCAGAAAAACACGTGAGTTCATTCATAATTCAGTGTAATTGGACACGGGTGCGTGTCGATATTTTGGTTCAACAACAAAAGCACCAACAGCGAAAAAATAGATGTCAATACTGTCAAAGCAGTCACTCACCCAGGAATGTTTCTTACAGAGAAAAAGTGCTCTGACTAAAGCAAAATAAAAATGTTTAAAACGCCAATTGTGTGTGTGTGTATCTGTGTGTGTACACAAAGTTAAGGAGAAATAAAAAGCAAAGTGTCTTACCTGTGAAGTTGCATTGTAAGGGTATCCAAATTGCGAGAAAGACATAGCTGCTTCTTTTGTTACCATCAGCAATATTCTTCACCCTTGATCGATTGCAACCAATTCTACTTCAAATCCACCGTCTTACACACATTTCCACGCACGGCCTTTCGCTCAATAATAGATGACTTCACTCATAGGAGGGAGACTTTAGGCTGGCATCAGCTGCAGATTGTTTTATATGAATGAATAATCCCCCCCAAGGACCCGATAAGAAATGAAATTAAGCGTCATTAAGTGCAAAAAAATTGTTGTTGTGTTAGCTGAAGGAGGCTTAAAGGATAACGTAAGACTTGCAAGATATGGACTCTGCTTGTGCTATTATTTGTGGCTCTATAGTTCTTTAGCATTCATCCATGCAAGGGTATCAGCGTGACGTCACTGTAATCCCGGAACGGCAGGGTACCAAGGATAGAATAATGTCTTTGCCAATCACGTCCAACGCAGGGTTTTCTTAAGGTGCACTGTACACAGCCTTGTCCCGCTTTTTGTAATAGAATTCTGCACCGATTTGCTGAGATAAAGTGTCGGGAAATTGTGTTATTGTTCATCATTATTGAATTGCAGCAACATATGGAAACCCTTTGTGAAAAGTTAAATTAATTAGAAAAAAAAGAAACACTGAGGATATTTTTGGAAGATTCGGCAGAAGAAATTACTTTTTCTTTTCACTCGGAATCAAACATATAAAGTCTCCAGGACATTTTCTGTAGTTTAAAAATGTTTCTTTTATTTACAATCTATCACAATTAAAGCTGGTTGAATAAGGACTTGTAAGACTTTTTTTTTCTCTTTCTTTTTTAATCTCGACCTCTGTTCGCCTCTGGCTCTCTGGCCAGAGGTCCATCCCGGAGTTAATGACGATGATGTTTCTATCTTTCTCTATTAGAGAGAGGGGCAGTCCCAGCAGGAGCGGTTAGAGGGGTTTTTGGCAGGTCAATAGACCAGTGATTGATGCGCGCCTGGAGACCTACGTGACCATTACGCGTAATGCGTAATTGTATCAATTAACAAATGGATACATGCCCTTGTTTAACCAACGAGTAACAGAGTGAAAATATGCCTTAGAGGTGAAATCCGAAGAGCCGTGCTCGAGAAAAAAAAAGACAGTGGAAGCCCTGCTCCCCAGTCTAATTAAATATCCGTGGATGGGGGCGACGAGAATTGCATTTTAATTGAATGATGCTCACTTGAAAGATGGGTAAGGAATGATGCTGCCTCACACTGAATGAAACGAGAAATAATTTTAAGCCTTATTAGATCAGCAGCTCAACCATCACCAGTTCTTTCGTTCTCTCCTATAAACACAAACAAGCTGTGCCCCCTCCTCGTGTGATGTTGAGCTGGGGCAGGGAGGAGAGGAGAGGAGGGAGGGAGGGGGCGTCTATTATTTCCCCCTATACACACTATATTTGTATTGACAGTGACAGCGATGATCAGTCCGACTGAGTCATATGATCTGCCTGTTTCTGACTATCCGGGGCTGTGTAAGGTTTCCGTTGTCACGACTGATACCTTGTGCCAAATTTGCCGGTGCCCCTGATGTTCTGCATGGCGTTTCCTCCCTTGGAGACCCATCTGCGATTATGGGCTTTCTCTCCGAGGGGCGCTAAAGAGCCGCGTGTAGCAGATGAAGATCTCCCGTCAGGAGATTTTCCACAGAGATAAAGTGGACAGAGTAGTCATGGTCCAGGCTCTGGGAAGTAAACACCCACGGGCTACAGGCTACACACCACGTCTTTGGTTCTGACAAGTGTTCATTGCTTCTGACAGGCAACTAAGTTACAGCAGGGAACTTGTTGGATAACACACCATGGTCCTCAGCGGGGAGCATTATTCCACGTTACCAAACTGTATCAAAGCTTTCAACTATTCTTTGAATAAAATATGCCAATAATTTCCATTTTTCCATCTTGTTGATTCTTTTAGTCATTTCTCCAGCCGTCTCACTTACTTTTAGGTTCATTCTGAGCCCAAAATATTTAAGTTTCCAAAACTCAAACAAAAAACCAAACAGGGCAAATAATTTAAAATCAGTTGTATCCACAGTGACAAGCCAACTTTATTGTAACTGTATTTCCAAAGACATTTTGGTATGAATGAAACCATGAAGAAAGATAACTGAAGCCAGAAAGTAAAAAGGCACTGTAGCTGGGTATCTGAACTCAATACCTTAAAGGTACTGGTTGAAATAACCCAGTAGTATTGATACACAAACAATACCTGCATTCAGTCTTTTTGGTACCCAGGTCTTGAAAAAAATGATTATTTGTATGGTTTTTCATCAAAACATTTGAAAATTATACATACGAAACACCTGTGTTGTCTGATAAAAAATGCTTAAAATGTGAAAGGATTATTATTTAGAAAAAACTGAACATGACTAAGATGAAGAAAACTTCAGGGTGGACAGCTGCACGGTGTAAAAAGAGATTGAATACAGCACTCTACTGGTATTGGTATCACTTCAACAGTACTAGTAGTGGTACTGGTATTGTAACTTTTTAAACCATACCCAGTCCTAGTTAGTATACAGTATATTAGTCATTTACAGGATCAAATATATGAACAAGCAAAGCAATATATTTTTTTCAGAATGTTGTATCGCACCATATCATGCAAAAGCAGCATAAAACATCATAAAACAAAAAAATGCCCAAATAAACAGGGACATCCATGCACACATACACAGAAAAATACATACACACACACAGGCAAGCAAACTGTATAAATGCAGAGTGTTCATTTACAGTAAGAAAACACTCTAATGAAAAATAAAGTCTTTAGTTTGGTTTGATAAGAAACCAGTGTCCAAGTCTAACATCAGCAGACAAACTGTTTCATTCTTTTGGTGCACCTCCAAAACATCTGCGTTTCACAAGATTAAAAAAAAAAGACAGCCTGGTTTGCAGCTTTGTGACAATCGAATTTTCAGATAATCCAGTGTGTTTTTAAATAGTTTATTGAGCTTAAGAAGTAGAAAATTTTCCTCAACCTTTAATCCTTCAGTTTAGAGTGTTACAGAATCACAGCACTTCCAGATAAGTGGCTTCAGCTGGACAGTAACAAACGTTTAACACGGAACAACACATATTTCAAGTGAAATTTAACATTCTAAACTTTATTATTATTGATGGATACCAGAACTCACTTTCATGCCTAAACCGTTGTTACATAGGAGAAAACAGAGAAGGTTGAAACAACCTAAATGTAATTGCATGCCGGTGGTCGATGCATTTCTACAAGGGCATGCATGATGGCCCAAGTGCATATGGACAGACTCATGCATAATGCATGCACAGCAGTCAGTGTAGATCTCACTGAATCAGGCCGAAATGAGCACTAATTGTAATGGCAGGTTGACCACAGTGCCCTTCCCTCTAAAATGTGTGACAACCCCACAATGAGACATTTTTTTACAGTATTTTGTCTGGATTACTTAGAAATCACATTGGAACAAGCTTTTGTTTTTAGCAGCTAAATTGCTGACAATGGTAATTAGTGATTCTTCTTTTTCAGATGTTTTTTATTACTTTTGGCAAAGTCTGCCATTGTAGAGGTTTAGAGCCCTACCATCACAACAGTATCCTATCACAGGGAGCAGCTTCTTTAACAGCAGGATTGTGTAGTGGCCATGCTTAAAGGACCAGTGTGTAAGTTTCACAGGGATCTATTGGTAGAATAGGGCTGAAATGGAATATAACATTCATATGTGTGCTTTCAATAATATAGGTAAAGGTCAACCCTATTGTCACATAAAGAAATGATTAATTATTAATCATGCCACATGATAGATAGATTTAGTATTTGTATATTTCTATACTGTTAGGTCTCCCCCAAGTAAAGATTTTCCTAGTTGACTAGCAGTTATTAGTTCAAGCCATTAGTCAACTAGTCGACACATATTTATGATATTAATTTGATTATTCAAATATATGTTTTGGGGGGCACAACGCAAGCTGCCTGTGAAAGGCTAACAGCAAAAGAGGTAAAGATTCTGGATGTGTTGGAATAACCAGCAAGTAGACTTCACATTTTGTTCATTTATTTCAACAAAACGAACCTCACACAAGTCTCATTCAAATCACAAGAATACATAACTTCCATCCTCATGATGATGTATACTTACTAATTAGCAGGTCATGTTAGAAACTTCGCCCTCATCCTCCTGTCCCTGCCTGAAGCCATTGTGTCTTCACTGCCCCTGGAGTCAGATTCTTTGTCGGAGCCGTTATTACACACACACACACACACACACACACACACACACACACACACACACACACACACACATATGTGTATATATATAAACGCTGGCTCAAGACATGGTGTGGAA
>JAJHUR010138211.1:0-19636 GCA_027495735.1 Lutjanus campechanus
GCTTCGCATGGAGAAATGATGGCGGCTTTTTGGTCTTCTTGCTGCTTTTTCATTAGCTTTTATCTGTGGGATGTCTCTGTTTTTCTATGACTCACTCTGTACTGATTATTTTGTGATTGATATCAGTTGGTCTTCCTCTGATTGGTTGACAGATTCAACTAAAGGCATCATGGAAGGCTAGTGGATGGCTAAAAACAATGTTTTTAACACGTGAAAATTGAGTTTAAACTGCATGGGTCACCAGGACAGGTCCTAATAGTTTGACATAGTGTACATCAAAATGTTTTATGTCAGCTGGAAATCACTCCCAGGGTGTTTGCTTTGACTCGGCCATGTTTGCTTGTTCTTCTCTCTAATTGACAGATTAATTGACCCTTTATCAATTTTTACCTCCACTTGAACTCGTATTGCCATATCCTGCAGGCAGTATTGGTCGCTCCTCATTTTTTCTTAACATCTGAAAGCAATTAAAAAATGTGCTGGACAAGACCAGTAAGTGAAGTTGGAAGTATGTGAGTGTCCCATGCTGATGGCACTCTGTGATTCTGTGATTCTCATCTCCTTTCCAAATAGTAGGGTAGTGTTTTCTTGTGAGAGCTGGCTAAACATCCTGGCAGCTCGGTGCCTTAATTGAATTCTAAAGAGGGACTGTCAGTCATCCAACTTTTCTGTCAGTCCAAATGTGTCGGTGCAATAAAGATGTACACTAAGGACAACAACAAATTCGTCTCTGTCTGGAACCTGCAACTCATCTTTTTACACGCACATCCTCTGATGTACACATACCTTCCTAGTTTTGCTTGCCACCCCCGAACCATCTGCTGTCAGACATTGGTAATTAGTTTTATGGTGTTCTTGGCAGCCAGAGTATGGCTTCACGATAATTACCCTTTTATTGTTTTGTATTCTATTGTTAATGTTGTTGTTGTTTTGTGGCTTGTCCTAATTAAAAGTTTGGAGCTTCGCGGAATTAACACGGGCTGCCCTTTTTGTCCTTCTAAATTGCTTATCCTGCAAACCTAACATTAAAGGATATGATGGATGGAGTGAGGGACAAGAGCGGATATGGTGTGGGACGCTAAAGTGTTTCAGTAATGAAATCGGCTAGATCCTCTGGACCCAACGCACAAGAGTTTCTCTTACCACAAGCTGTAATGACTATGAGGTTTCCAGGTTGCTCTCAGAAGGGAAAACATACTGTATCATTACAATTTTTCTCCAAAAAGTCTTGTCTCTCAACCCTCCAAAGTATTTCAGGTGGTGAAAACAACCTGTATCTCCCCTCTTCTGATTTCTTTGACATTCCTCTATTTCCTTCTGCCCTGCCGTCCCCTGGGTGAAGTACAAGTCAATATTCTCCCCGCATCTCTCACCGTGCTGTTTGTTTTAATGGCTTTTAAGTTGACAGGCGGTCAGAGCTGGCTTTCTCCGGCCTCAAATGTGTTGTCTGAGAGGTCTCCGGTGCTGAGCTTTGGTCATCGTCGCAGCCAAATCCACTTACACACAACCCAATAAGCTCTCACATTCAACAGCACACATTACCCTGAAGTAAAAGCTCTCCAGATTAAATGGAAGACTTGACTGAGAGAGTAGAAAAGTGACTCCATCTGGTATCGACAGACACCGCCCCACCTTGATCCTTTGGAAATATGATTCTTCATTGATCATACTATCAAATACATATTCTTCATATTTCAATCTGACATCAGCTTATGAGACTGTCTGTGTTGGGGTTTACAAAGTGCTTGTCTTGCATTGCCAAATCTGTCTCCAGACTAGTTTTGTGTCAGTGCACAGTGCAGACAGGTCTGGCTGTGCCCACAATCATTATGGAAAAGGGGAAAAAACACTCTTGCTTGTTTGTATTTCTTTAAACCGATCACAGCTGTCAGGACGGTGCTAAGCCTAGGATGCAGTGATGGTGCCCCTGCAAAATAATGTCGAGGGGAGCATTTGGTGGAACATTTGCACGTTGCGAGGCGTGTCCTGGGATTAAAATGGCTAAATCTCTGCAAAAGAAAAGGTAACAGCTACTACCCTGTTTATTTTCCTACTGTTACAAACCAGGGGAGGGTAACTTGTCATTTTCCGCATGTACATTGTTAGCTCAGATGTTATTGATATTCCCTGTTGCGACAGGGGTTTTGAAAATGGCCACATGCAGATAGGCGGAAGAGGAAAAGACTGACTAATATTTTTGTAACCCTTTCACCACCGGCTCGTGATAAGAGAAACACTTTACGCAATGCTTAATAAAGTATTGAACCTTTATAGACACCAACACTTGGTAAAATGATGAAAGAGACACCTCCTTGTATAATAAAACTGTCAAGGGTAACATATGATCTCACTCTATTAAACTCCAATTAGAGGCTAAGGGGTTAATCCTGGTATGAAGACCAAATATGTATATGCACATAAACTATGGCACTTAATTTAGTTTTTACAGTGTACCATGGAAAAACAATACAAACACAGTATCTCCATTTGACTTTGTATTAAATGAAATGCAAACGTTTAAACATAAAGTGCAATATGAAAAATAAAGAAAGAAAATAAAAAAAGACCCCGGCATTTGTTTAGTCTGCTGTTAATTTTTAATGTTGCGGCTCGTGGACACTTGGATTACACCACACAAGCAGGATGGAGACATTTTGTGTTTGTTTTGTGTGCTATTTTTAACGTTTTATCCGTGGCCACCATTCACTGCCATTGTACTGGATGAGGCTGCTACCCTGTTTCTCCTAAAACTCCAGGATTGTTTGGTGTACTGAAGATCTTCACTTATCATCACATCGGCATAGTGGTGAGTACATACAAAATGGCTTATTCTCGCAGAGTGGAGTATCACTTTAAGGTTTGATGGCGCGCTTTAATGTTGGAGCTCATGAAGAACACAGATCATTATTACCTCCCTTATGTTGATGACAGAGCAGCAGGGTGTTGAAGAAGCCGGGTCAGCAGCACCTCCGTGTGTCTGTGTGAAGAAAGCAGGACCGCAGCACCTCCACAGCCGAATAAACACTCCCTCGTCCGGCCAGACCTGCCTCAGTCTGCAGCAGCACAGCAGCGATGAGTAGCAGTCTCCCTCACCGGCAGGAAAACGTCCTCAGCTGGAGAAACCCTATGCGACGACCGCTGAAACTCCTCCCGTCTGTGCAGGTGAGGAAGAAGCTCACGTCTCCTCCCGACAACGACGACAGTGCAGCTAGCCTAGCTCCGGCTAGTTAACTTAGCTGAACTTGCTTCACGGTCGAAAAAAACACACCTCGGCAGCAATAAACAGTCCCAAACTCACACACTTCAGAGCGCTGTGACCAGCAAACAGTTCACAGTCCAGTATATATAAAAATATACGATAAACACGGCATGGTCTGTGCCGACTGTCACACGTGTTCTGCGCTCTGTTCTACACCTTTTTCTTGTCCGCCGGCTTCTTCTCCAACTCTCTCACTTCTCACGTGATTACACAAAGGTCAACAGGAAATCAAACTCTTCCAGGTCATTAATTCTCTAACATAAACATGAATTGTTATTTATCTTTTTATATTTTGAATAAACCATGAAACATCTCAAAACGTATATTTTAACTGTAAAAATATGTATTTTAGCTGTAACTAAAATATTTATATTTTAACCATAAATTATTTTAGGCACCTTAACATGAACTGTATTTATGCCACATATTTAAATGGAATATAAAATTACTGACGTAAATCAGGTTATTACATTTTGAAGCACCATGCCTCTAAATTTGGTGGTTAAAATACATTTTTGGTGGCCCAAATGTGAAAACAATGCTTAACTGTGAGACTTTTCAGAGTTTCCCATGAATTGGCTTGGGTGAGATCTATTTTTCCATACCTTCATACCCTTCTGACATTTACTGACATTTTAGATGGTATTTGTGTAAAACAGCTCAACGTGACTGTACTCCACTGTACTGTAGTATTATCTCGGCACAGCTGATCACAATGTTGCAGTTGTTCCCACAGCTCAGAAATATCATTCACAGGAGAGTCTCCTTCGGTCTAGAGAAGCTGTAGCTTTTACTTACTGACAAACTCAAACCTAAACTCTCCATTTACAGCGCCGTCGCTGTACATACACAGCCGGACCAACAACTTCACTACTCCCCTTTTCCTCTGCTCAACAAGCATTCTGCCGCCATAAACTGTAAATGGTATGCCAGTCGCTCTCTCTCACGCTTGCTAAAATTACACATTAATGGTGCTTTGCTACTTGGCTCCACTGTGCTCTGACCAGTCAATGGTCTGCAGTGTCTCCTGATCTATATTATCATCTATCATCTATCATCACTCCCAGGGCAGAGGCATTTTTCTTCTTTTTCTCTTCTAACTTTATCCTCAGATGCCATGTTTGTCAGGTCAGTTGCGCCGCAGACTGACCCCTGCCGGCATAAGCTGCGCACTTCCATACAGTCTCCCTATCAGTTTAATAGAAAGAGAAGCATCTGTATTAAGGATGGTACTGAAAATCAATACTTAATACCCTGGTATACTTTAATGCCTTTATACCACGGAAGCTTATCTTGAATTTTGATGTGGTGTTTCCTGACACCATTGTTTCCGATTAAAAATGAGCTGGACTTCTTGGCTAGTTGAGGAAACCGGTGGCACACACCACAGAACATTATGTCCTTAGATGTGTCACATTCTAGCCATAAACTGCTGCTTCCCTCTGCTCCGAAAGTTTTGTTAATGTTGTGTTATTTCATAGTCCACCTTTTGAGTTTCCGGTTCATCTGTAAGGATTGTGTCAGCAGTTTGAGTAAACTTAGTAAACACAGACTTACGTTCTGTTTGTTGTTTTTGTAGAATGTTGAACTAAAAGTTGCAAAGGAATCGGGAAGTTTGTGGAACTGTAATGTTTTGTTGGCAAAGGTTCACAGTATGGGGATAAAATGCGGTGGCCACCTATATGGTGTATTTGGCAGCCACAGAATAGTAACTTTTTGTGGCCATGGACTGTGGTTAATGTTGAACCCTGGCCTGAAATAGTCAGCCAATGGCAGGCTTATACTCACAGTCATACATCCGCTGAGTCAGTTATGAGTAATGTTACAGACTGTCTATGTTTGGGCTTACAAAGTGCAAATCTTACTGGAGTCATAGTTGACAAAGTATACTTTGTTTAACTTAAGTCAGTGATTATGTTTACACAAATAATACTTCTCACCTACACTGATTACAGTATATTCTTTTCCACAGTGGTGTGTTTTACCCTTAACAAGAAAGATTTTGCTTTGTACAATACAGTGTGTCACTGACAAGAAATTGCCAGCTCTGTATTTTCCTTGATTATTAAATCATAGACTCCAGAGAAATGTTATTTCCATTTTGCTTTCAGTCTCTCTTTTTTTTGCACAATTGCATGCCATCGGCAGTATGCTGTGAAGCAGTGAGGGGTATGTGTGATACAGCCTGAATGTCTGATTACTGGATCTTTAAATCCCAGTTTAACTAGAACTTTGGGAGAGCAATCAAAACATTTTTTTTCCATTTTTATCTGGCTCAGGCTCCTGCTGTCTCCCTGTCTCTGTTCTGTAAATTTTAAAAACAGCGCAATGTGGCTGCAAGAAAACACACTAGTTTCTCTGATTTAACAAACACATAATAACTTGTGTCCATGTGGTGCACAGGAAATACTAAAGCTACATTTTCACTTCTGCTCTTAACATTGAACACTCGTTAGTACATTTTTCTTCAGGAACTGGTTGAGATCCACGATCTTTAGCTATGTCATGATGATTGAGGTGGTCAGCTGTCACTTGTACTTACATCTGAGTGTTAAGACAACCTTGGTGATCCTGTAGTTAGTAAAATATTAATCTTCTTAAAAACGTGGCCTCACTATTTTAATCACTAAAATATTAACATGAGCAGAGCACGGTGAAAGAAGCACCCGTGTATGATGAGCAGCCACATACAAACCTCTTCTGGCCCAACCTGAAGAGTGCACTCAGAGGAGTGCAGATCCCCATCATGCAACATATTGTGAAGCGCCTACTGCGAAGCCACTCCAACTCCCAGATGCAACCAGCAAGATTTGCAAAGAGATTTGCAAAGTTCCATCTACATTAACATGACCCCCACAGACATTGTCCTGAGCTGAAACAAGATTTCAAACTACCCTCGCGGACAGTTAAGTCAAACAGAGAATTACTGCCTTGTAGTTCACATCTTCAACAACCAGTCAAGTTGTAGTTTACACCCATGTCTGTCCAGACTAATATAATGTACACAGTGTATTTAATATGGATCTTGCCACTTTACTGACCTGTAACTCTGAGAGAATCTAATAAAAGGTAGTGAGTGTATTTTTTGTCAGTGAATAATTTCCAGTGAGAATAATGCTGTCTTCACTTGGAGACTATTTTTACAGAGGAGTACAGAGGACTGATTGAGAGCTGAACATTGTGATGTCACAGTGAAGTTGACCTTGGACCTTTTGGATGTAAAATGTCCTCATTTTGTCATTTTTATCCTGTTAGATATTTGAGTGAAAGTTTGTCATAAGTAGAGTATGAATTCTTGAGTTATGGCCAAAAATGTTGTGTTTAGTGAAGTCACCGTGACCTTTGACCTTTGACCATCAAAATCTAATCAGTTCATCTTTGTGTCCAAGGGAAGACTTGTGTTTGAAGAGTTTGAAATTCCCTTGAGATGTTCTTGAGAGATCGCCTTCACAAGAACTGGATGCATGGTGCCTCTGGCCACGGCTGTTGCTATAAAAAAGGCTTTTCAAAAATTGTGAATCACAGAAGTCTTTCAGCCTACAGTCATTGGTGTGCACAGAAAAAAAATATATGCCCATTTTTCTGATCCGATAGTAATTGAGATTAGCTCTGGACAAGATGCAGGTCTGTCGATCATGCACGCACACACATGCGCGCATGGAAGCGATCTGGCATGGTCCCCTCCAGGCTGATAGCTTGTGGGGATAATGAATGGACAACAATTATCATAATTAAATTGTAGCAAATCATGGGACAAATTATTAACCATACAGTAATATTAATAAATGACTAGTGGATCATTATCTGAGAAATTAAATACTCACTGCGAATCATATTTGACCTTCTGTGGATTTGATTATGCATCCCAGATCCTCGACACCAATTTATTAGAAAGACGGTCATTGCTTAAGGTTGCTATTAAATTCGGTTTGGTTCATCTCTCTCTATTGAACAAGAAAACATGAATTTATTTGGTAATTTTCATTAAATTTTCCCACATTTCTCTTTTTCCTAATTGCCCAAGTTTGTTTTTATATTACATCCCTCAGCCTAAATGTCACAGCATTACATATTTACACTGGCTAATGGCCTGTGCTGCTGACAAGAGAGAAGGAGCACAGCTATGTCTTTATTTAACACACGGAGAGTAATGATTTGCACTCAAAGGGGGCTCTGCTGAGGGTTGGACACCTCAGTCTGTGTCCTTTAATAGGGCCTGTCTCCAGTGATTAGAGATTGTTGACAGGGGAAGTTGTAGTACCTAGCACCAGACGGAGCGCTCAGTTTCTTTTCCCCATTTATTACCACCTTCCCAATCTGTGCTGCTGACTAGAAATTACTAGCCTGCACACACAAAAGAACACACACACGTACTTCTGCTCATTATGTCAAATATCAGATGGTGAAACAAACATTGTCAAGTCATGGGGGAGAGCTTGGCTGCCTTTCCTCCCACGCCTTCCGAAACTTCTGGGTCTCAGGGCCACACACTCCAGCTCGCTCATCATTACACCCCGGTTCACAGCACAGCGTCAGTACTTTCTATCCTGAACCAGGCTGGAACCAAACTAATTAGCCTGTCATTTCTATTCTCTTGTCTTTGAGGCTTGCTGGATTTTCTGTGATTAGTTTCTTCCATGTCATTTCTAAAATGGTTCATAGGCCGCAAACTCTTTTCTGTCTAAATTAATCAACAGTGTCCTTTCTTCTTTTGGTTAAAAAAAAAAGCCAAGACCTTGAGCTAATTGTAAAGCGATGGCTCTGTCTCAAAGTCTTTTCCATCCGATAGACAAAGAAGCCTAATTCTCTTTTTCGGATCACGGCGCCGACTGTGACAGTCAGCTCCCCCCTTTCTCCTATCTTCCTCATCCCTCCAGAGATCAAACCCAGGTTCACCCAAGGCTTATAACATTTTGACACTGGAGGTTGAAATTGACCTACACTTTTGACCTGTGCTTGTACGCAAACTGTACAACCATAATGCAGCAGGCAATGCATACTGAATAGTCTTCCTCTGGGTGCTGAAGGCTAAATTAATTTGTATGAAAGTCAAGGATAACTAATGGGCAACCAGGACAAATAATACAATAAGAGCCCTCTTATTCCACAGTAATTCAAACACACAAGGCATATTTGATTACATATTCCTGCCAAATGCATACTCATCCCCATATGCAAAAGGAGACCTAATGGCATACTAATGCACAGTGTTAGCCATTATGCATGAACCATTTCAGCCTAAGCCACCATGAAAGCCAATCAAACCATAGCCTTCCAAATTCCACAGTGTGCCTTATTTTTCAGGACAGTTTATTCTTCTGAAATCAGCAATTAATTGCATAGAGTTAATTGCTGACTGAACTGCAGATGACCTCTGCTACTCTGTTGCTGCAGAGTGTGTATACCCTGAGAGAAGAGTGAAATAGATGTACCAGGGAGGGAGGGAGAGAGGATGTGCTCAGAGGATTAGTCCGGGCTCTTTTGTGGCGACTAAAGCCGGCGTGTGATTTTTGTGCAGATAACACCTGACCACGATAAAGAAAAGCTGCCAAAAATATATTTTAAGGTTGTTTCCATCAGTATGGACAGAAGTTAAAGCCACAAAGCCTCACTCTTCAAAAGGAATTCTGAGCTCTGGAAATCTGACCCAGCGTTGTCGCAATCCATCAAACGTGGTCATTAACCTGTGACATGTGGCAACCATCTACCAATCACTCCTTGTCATAAATCACATTGTCCCGTGAAACAATACCATTTCTATACCTCGCACAATGCAATCCCACAAGAGAACAGAGTAATCAAAGCAGGCGTTCACATTGCCCGCTGAAAGTGACCAAGGACTTACAAGTGTTTTTAAGTCGACATGTTTCTTTTAACTTTAAAAGTTTATGGTTTTGTTCTTTATGTGTGTTTGGTTGCCATGGCTACTGTTTATCATGTTATTGTCATTTGCCTTTGTCCAATTCCTGGAATCAAAGAGAGAAAATATCAGAGAAGAAAACATCAGAGCCTCCTTGACTGAGTCTGATGAACTCTGAATTGTTATTATGCAGAAGTGAAAGAGCTGTATTACCATGGTCATTGAACAGGAAGCTGAGAAGCATCTAAAAACAGCCATTCAGCGTCGCCAAGGAGCTGCTGCTGCTCGTCACATGGTGACAGTGGTTGAGTAACCAGCTCCAGTGCATGAACCCATGTTAGTTGATAGGGCCTGGCCCCCGTGCATGCAAGCTCTGGCCTTAATCGGCCATGATTATAACTAATGGCTATAATGATGTACATTTTCTCCCCAGCAGGACAGTGCAATTAGGATCAGGCGAATTTTGTAGCTCCTCAGGCAGTCCCCAAACCCTCTTTCTACTGCAGTCTTTTAGCCAAACTAGATGAGTGCGCACTTACACTATGTTTGTGTGTGTGTGTGTGTGTGTGTGAGTGCGAGAGAGTGTGTATTGCTGTGTGTATAACATAACACACTTAACTTTTAGGGGTGTTCAACTGGCCTTTTATCAACAACAAAAACATCCTTTGTTTCCGATAAAGGTGCACGGATCACTCAACCAGGATAGGACAGTTTTCAACTTGATCGACCATGATCAGTGTCAGATATATTTGATTCTGTGCTGGAAACATTTACATGCATGTGCTGCACGATGGGTCACATTTAGTCTTGCAATACTAAAGGATCAGAGATCTCACCATCTACAGATGGTGGGGGGGTTTTCTAAATGCAAAATAGTTCCACGAATGGCAGCAAGATCAGCCTCTAACAAATCTATGGCCCCTGCATATTTTCAAGGGCATGTCTTACTGGACACAATGCTCCCCCTCCATTCTCCTCGGGTGGAGGCACACGAGTTCTGCATGTCACCTCCCCAATATGAAAGGCCACCCTGAAGACTTTGGATTGTTTCTGTTGCGGAGGTCTTGCTTTAAAAAATCTCCCTAATTGTTTCCACCCACTGTTAACAACAAAAGCTTGGACTGTCCTCTGTTGCTACTGATCAAAGCATTTAGAGCAAGTAAAAAGCAAAGTCAGGCGAGTACAGTGGTTCCCACAGTTTTTCTGGCATGCCCCCCTTCAGAAGCCAAAAAACATTCATACCTCCTCAACCAGCAGTTTCTATCAATCATTAACAATAACTGGGGGAACAATTGATAAATTAGGAGTCAAATTGAATTTTAGTGACATAAAGGTCAGCATAATAGCATCAGCAAGCTCTTGTTTATTTATTTTCCCTACATAAATCATATTCATTTAACTTTGTTTCACTCCATATGTCTCCCTTTGTCATCCCACCCACCTCTGCACTGGCTCTGTACCCACCCAGGAAGGTCCACCCCCCACTTTGAGAGCCAATGGGCTAGTATATCTCGCAACTCACTTGTCCAGCTGGGGAAGTGGTAAAACAGACTTAAAAGGAAAGTAAAACATGGCAGATAAAGTGGATTTTATTTATACAAATTAGCTCTGTACATCCTGGAGCGCTTTTAGAGAATATGTTAAAGTTGTTTATTTTTTTCATATGAACATACAATTTTTTTATGAAAGAAAAATTACAAAAATGTTTCTGTATGCTCTCAATTATAGTTCTTAGAAAGAAAGACAGTCAATCAGCAGGTCAGACTTTCAAAAAATCGGAAATTGGAATCGAGTAAGAAAGTCTGAAAAGCTTAAGATAATGAACTTAACAAAAACTAAACTAATTAAAACACAAAGTTGCACAAATATCACCTTTGTTCTTCAGACCTGATAAAATTAAATACAGCAGCTTTGCAATAAATCTTTCTTTGCGAAACTGATAATAATAACACAGAGGTGTTGATTCTCCATCTTAATTTTTGAGGCTGTATGCTATGATCAGGTTGTATTAGACTGACTGAGTGAGTGTGATGGACACAGCATTTCACACACACTTTGGACCTGGCCCTGCATATCAACAACAAGAGTGAGAAACATGTGCAAACATGTGCTGTAAGGATTTCTGCAATTTTGTTGATCATAGATGACTGCATTATTCATCAAACAAGACTTGCCTCTGGTAAAACTCTCCCCCCTGCAGCTTTCCAAGTTGTTTTTTTTGTTTGTGTTGCGCTGAAAACCCCTATCACTTAAAATCACATCTGGCTTTTCCAGACACCGTATATTGCCTTGGGCCAGTTACACCGTGTGGCTGGTACATATTGTGTTTAGTTTCAATCAATTACAGCGTTTTTGGTAAATAGTTGAACAAACTATTCTGTTTTGGAGTCGTCAGGCTGCATTTTACATTAAAAAGTGTATGGATTTTGTTCTATATCTGCTTCTGGTTACCATGGATACCAGGATCCTAAAGTCTTAAGGTATAGAAGTTGTGCATTTTACATTTAAAAAAAGGTTTGGGGGGGGTTTACCTAAAGCTGTATCTCTTTCCTGCTTTTGACTTTTTTTTCCTGCAAATTAAAGAGCACACGCACTTGCACAAAAACACACATACATAAACATATTCTCACACACACACACACACACACACACACACACACACACACACACACACACACACACACACATTGTGCTCGTCAAATCAAGCCACGTCTCCATGGAAACTAGAGTCGAATAAAGAGATTGCCTTAATCACTTGATAAGTAGTACAAACTCTGCTCTCGTCTGGCCAAAGACATTCACTTTCCAATATGATTTCAAATTCACAATGTGAGATATGTGGAGCCATTTCATTCTATTACCCAGAGTTATACATGGTGACATCTGTGACAGCTCTCCAATATGTTGTACTTGAGGTTAATTAAAAATGTAATGGTCAAGTCTGTATTTGTAATAGAGCCGACAGGAGCTCATAATTCATACAGATTGATTAGATATTAAACCACTGGTCTGTATAACCAGTAGTCAGAGATGACTGTATGGAACAATTATCATTGAATCAGTGCTGATGATGTCCAATGCTCTGATTGGGACGTGGATTGAAATCTGAGGAAGCCACGAAAGAAACACTTATTCACTACTAATCCTTGAGAACTGTGACACAATTTTTTCTTTTTGATCAGTGCAGTGGGCGACTCATTATTTGAAAATCTTGATTAAAAAAATTTGAAATGCTTGAAAAAAAAAGAAAAGAATTTGAAATTACATGCTTCTTTTGGATAAAGTTCTTCTCAATCTCTGTAGCTCACTTTATGTGTCAGACTTGCAGTTTCTGTGTGTGCAGCAAAAAGGAATTAAAGCTTTAGTACAGTTTCCATTCTATAATATCCGTTATAGATATCGATCTTTTGCACCATAATGCAGATGTTTCACTTGATAGAATCAAAGAATTTTATACAGTAATAACGGCTGTACTATTTGAGGAAAATATGTAATTGGAGTTTTCCTGACCAATGTTGTGACTGTTTTCTTTAATGTCAACTCCACTCCTGTATTTTCTACGCAAACAGCAGTATACAATTGTACCAAGATTTATCTCAAGCTTATCTTGTTTCTTCGTGAATAGAATAATGTAGAAACAAGAATAGAACCAGATAAATCATGCAATTGCTTGAGCTGTCTCAAAAAAAAAAAAAGAAAAAAGAATACGTTCACAGTGTAAAAGCACAACAGGTCTTGTCTTGACCTTTGGGGGATGGGAACCCAAAAGTGCCCTTTTTGGTACCTCACTCTCTCTGTAATAGCACAAATATGATTTATGATTCTAAAAATGAGTCAAAATTTCTCAATTTCAACATTATCATTAAAAATGCTAAGCTAGCATCAACCAAGAAAAAAAGCCCAGTTATCTCCAACAACAATTATCCAACTAGTTAACTAATGACCTGCAGATACTGATGAAGTTGTCGATACCCAACTTAAAGTTGTTGTTTTTTGTCCATTTTGTCCAACATCTTCTGCACTAGCTGCAGATGTGCTGGTGTTAGCTGCTGCTGTTGTGGAGGATGCAGCCTTCAGGCTTTCAAACACAGTACACCCTTCAGCTTTTAGATTTATTTTGTGTTTGACCAGGTGTTTCCTAAGGTTAGATTTGTTGTATTTTGAAATGTGTAACCCCGCTTTAGACCACGTTGTTGTCACCATTGCCCTGACTCACTGTGACTCTCTGACCCTGATGCACTCTCATGGACCAAAATTTTGTACTGACTGATTAAATGTGAATCAGCCCTCAGTAGTGCAGGCATAATTTGTTTGGTATCCTTAAACATG
Source organism: Lutjanus campechanus (assembly GCA_027495735.1). NCBI lineage: Eukaryota > Metazoa > Chordata > Actinopteri > Lutjaniformes > Lutjanidae > Lutjanus > Lutjanus campechanus. The sequence goes on from JAJHUR010138211.1 coordinate 13,449, forward strand.
CACCCACCTGTAGTAGGGCTGAAGAAGAGTTCTCGCATGGGCCTGCACCACACTGCACTGCCTGTGCCTGCACCAAAAGGAGATGTGTGAACAAGTCTCCAAAATCTGCTCAACAAAACAACATCATGAAGGGGATTCCTACAGAGGAACTGACCTTTTTGTTGGATTTTTGTTTTTCTTAACCTAGCAGTAGTTACAACCATAGCTGCTTAATCTAACATCAGCTTCACATACAAACACGACAGATTACTCCACAGTCCCAGATCAGAATTGCACTCTGGCGCAAAGACATACTGTGGAATTTGGAAGACTGGTTTGATAGGCTTTCATTACACAAAAGAAGATTGAGCATTTCAATGAGTGATTGAAATTTGTCTTGTACTGTTATAAATTTGCCAAATAGACAGAGCTCTCTGCATTTAAGGGGACAATTTGGCATTTTTCATTTGGATGTCCAGTCAGTGTTAATGGTAACTACAAACAATGTTAATTATGACTCTTTGTATTATGAATTTTTTGATCAATGGAGGTTTTATATTTGTAAAAAGAGATTTAAAAACCTGAGATGTCATCACAATGTAAAGTTTATGGGCTGAGTGGGAACTCGCAGGCCAGCAGGAGAAACAGCACTTCACATATTTAGTGGGCTACATAATGTGAGGGGGAAAAAAAGAAAGCATGTTTTGGTGTATGCACCAGGCGAGCAATTTGCATTGGACTGAATAGTCGCCATCTTTGCGTCTGTCACTCTGTGTATTATATATCTATGGTTTAAATGCTGCAAAATCTGTTGTTCTTCCTTCCTGTGATGTCATTGGATGCAAAGACCTACAGGCTAGTTCAACTTGGATTTCTTGTCTCCACCTCTGGGTAGCCACAGGACATGCTAGATGAGTATTTTTGTCACCTAAGATTATATTCTGGCTAACAAAGTGTTACCTATAGGCTAGGGTGGTGATACACAGCAACGTGGGTGTGGGTGTCAGAAGCTTGCACACAGTGCATCCTAGTTCATCACCATCATTACCATTAACACTCACTGGACATCCACATAAAAAGTGCCAAATTTTCCCTTTAACTGACAAATGTTACATTTTTGATTACACGCTACTGGAAATTGTGGCGATATTAAACTCTGGTGATCTTTTTCCTTGTATTGTTAGTATACAAGAGTGAAGGCTGTCTCTCATGAGAAGGTAACAAATGTGATTTACTGCTTCATATTGGTGCACAAAAAACAAGCCGTGATTGATGTGCCAGTTTCAGGTTCTCTCCACCCGCCTCTAAAAGAACTACACAGGCTCTGTCTGTGTTTCCCATCCCCGTCCCCTGAGGCGGTGCTCTGATGTGGATGAAGTGAAGAATTATCACTGTGGGAAAAGATGGGCACCTGTCTACTATACCCGGATTTCATTGCATTCTTCTTTCATTCTGGGGGTATTTACCTGCATTAAAAGAGGGAAAAGGAGAGGAAGAATTTCTCTTTCTTACATAAACCAAATTTTGAGAGCCTTTCCAAAATCGAGTAATGAATTTGATGTGAACCAAGCACCAATATAACGGATGAAAATAAGCTCACACGAAGGCTGAGGCTGCATATGTTTTCACACTTTCACACCTTCTTTAATTATAACCTTTGAAGCTTGAATGCAAATATGTAGCATCCATTTCACTTGCATTTTATTTGCAAATTATAAAGCCTTCTGTATCACATTTATAACTGTCTCATAAAAAGAGCCTTATTATAGATTTTAATTTTACCTTTAGAGGCTAATATTAAATCTCCAGTCAATGCTATGCCTTCTTTTCCTAAGGGCAGGAGAGAAAAGATAATTTGCCTCATCTAAACACTGCTGAACAGATTTTCCTCCACTGTCACAGTGATTCAGTCGTGAAGGCTGGCACCCCTGAGCAAAGTGATTCCTACTGGTACTGAGTCATGACATGCACATCTCCAGTCAAATCTTATTCTGGTAAAAGCTATCATTTCCCTCTGTCCAATCCCTGGAATCAAAGAGAGAAAATATCAGTGGAAAAGAACATCTGAGCTTCCGTGGCTGAGTCTGATGAACTCTGAATTGTTATTATGCAGAAGTGACAGAACTGCATAACCACGGTCACTGAGGCAAAAGCTGAGACGTATCTAAAAACAAGCATTTTTTTGCATCATTTTTTGTATGAGTCAAAAATACAGGTAGGAAATGATAAATGTGGTGGTCGACCTGTCTGTTTCAGAGTAATTAAAATAAAAACTGTCATTCAGTCAAGAAGTGAAACACATCTGCAGCACTTGAGCCATAAGTGCTGATATGTGAAGAAGACAGAGGAGGAAACACTTCTGCCAATTTGCTGTATATCCCATGAATAACAAATTAGTATAGGAAATAAATTATGCAAATAAATGAACCCGTCTGTCTTCATTTAGAGTGAGATGAGAGCATCAGAAAAAAAAAAGAAGATCTGAATTTCTGCTGAAAAGTGTCAGAGGTGATACTTTCGGCTTATGGAGAGTCTTAATGTAGTGAATTAATGAGCAGGGATTTTATGCGATTCTGTCTTTTTCTGCTCAGTGAGGTATTTTATGCTACCATACACAATATTTTGCCTGTTCATATCTCTGCGTTGTTTGTTTTGTTTCATTTTTTTTCTCTAAGTGAGTCATTTATTTGCTGCATCCAGTGTCGTTGAGAGAACATAAAATGTGCATCTGAACATGATTTCATGATGGATTCCTTTTAACTGTCAACATATTGTGAGTTTAACTGTTAAACCAAAAAAAACAGGTTTATACATGTTGATGGAGTGAAGTGAATTAAAGTTCTGTCATTTTGTTATACAACATCTTGCAAATTTCTCCCTAACTGACTGAATTAGATTAAACTTTAACAATCCCTGCAGGGAAATTGTTGTATAATGTGGCCTAAATACTTAAATTTGTCAGGTGAATTAAAAAAAACAGTTGACTGTTGTTAACGATAAGGAAAGTGTTTTTGTTAACACACACGCACAATTACTTTTTATATTGAGACGGAGAGAAAATTAAGCTGTACTAAAATTTAAAAGAAGAACTACATGTACAACAACAAACAGCCACACTCAGATTGTAAAGTCAAAAATGGTACTTTTGCCCATTTAAACTTTAGTAGACAGATGTCCTTCTGATCCAGAGCTTGAGTTTTATATGTGAATGAATTGAACATTATTTTAGTTGTGACTTAATTATGTTTTGATCTGACAGAGCCATTTTATCACTGCGCCATAACAATATCATTTATAAATGATGATATTGAAATGTCAAGATAACAAGATACTGTTAAGTAGTTCTTTTTACTCCTCCCTCCCATTATTATCCCTTGAAGGGAAACTTATCTTACTGCAGGCAGCAGCAAAACATCAATAACACAAAAGAAATACAACTGTAAAACACAAGGACAGACAATGAAAAACCTGCCTCTGGTCACTACAAGAGCAGTGCCCTCAGCATTAAGATATGAGCCCAAGATAACAACATGAAAAATATATGAGCCGACCACGGCCGCTCCTGCTATCTCTCAGATAATTTACCTTTTGTTACCTCTCGAAAAAAGAGAAAACATATCTCATATTACTAAAAATATAAACCACTCCCAGGGGCTTTTCAAGGTCTGAGAGGCATTCAGAAGATTTTAGGAATGTTTTTGGCTATTTTTGTCCATCTAAAGATGCAGGCAAATGCAGTCAACTGACTGATGTTTTTCTCTACAAATGCAGCAAAACAACTTGATATGTGTAAGTCAGCAACAACAAGCTTTTTAGAGCGCATGGAACACAGTGTTATATATATATTTTATGTACCAGTTCACTTTAGGGGTGGGTCATCTTCCCATTTTAAATGGCACTGGTGCCCAACGGTACCTTTTATTGGTACATAGCAAAAATGTAACTTCAGTTGTAAAAAATACATTCAAAATGATTATTTTCAACATTGTTATTTATTTGGAACTGTTTATTTATTTAGAACATTTTGCACCTCCCTCTCTTCTCCCAAACCTGTCCCTGTCCCTACAACCTGCAGCCTGTCAAGTGTCGTATTGGTCCATACAGATAATTACTGATCATGTAGGCAACTGATCATGTAGGCAACAGAACCACACACCTGTTTGACTGTTTGGGTGCCACTTGTAGCACGCTCCATTATTAGCAGCTATGAGAGGCTGTTTATGAACTGGGACGTATTTGTATTGTGCTTTCACGGTAGTTAGCATTTAATGCATTCAGGTGAAACTATTGAACGCTTTATCCAAACATTTTCTTATTGCCATTGATGTCTATCACCGATAGATACAGTATTGCTTTTGATTTATCACCCAGGAAGTGTGTAATATCCTTACTGTTATGTTGTTGTTGTCAGTACTACAGTGCTTACATACTGTTTGTTCCCAGTAACAATTCACATACTGTTGGTTTTATACTAAGATTTCAGACATACTTATCAATCTCACCTGCTGCTGTTAACCATGGTGTGAAATCTCGGGGGTCCGGGACGCCTTTGATTGACACATGAGATCCCCTGAAAGCTTCAACTGCAAAATTATTTGTCACTTGCAAATTAAAATGTCTTTTAAAAGCATTTTATGTCCAGTGTTCATTATTCAAATTGGAAAATGTTTCTTCACAAATATGAATATGGAAACATTTTGTTGTGGTGTTATTTCAACAAATGGTTCGCAATCCAAATATTGTGAAGGCTCAAATCTTCTATGCTGCATATTGTCAGTCTGTGTAGGACTTCAGTATAACCCTAGAGCACTAGGTAAGGGGGACCCCCCGATTGCCACTGGGCGTTTCACACAGTGGTGCTAACATTAACTGTGGCTGCTGCAGGGGACTTGGCTTTCAGGCTGTCAGACGCAGTAAAATCTTCAGAAAATCTTCTTAGATATCTTTTGTGTTTGACAAGTTATTTCCTCAGGTTAGACAAATGTAATTCACTCGGCACCTTTAAAAGTAGAGTTTTGTGCACAACCCTAATACACTTATTCATTATGTTTAGCACCAAAGTGTCAAAAATTCATTATGGAAGAGCTATAATATCATAACACAACATTCTGCAGTATTGAGTAGATCTTACCATAAAACTACAAACCCGTAATCTGCTATACAGGAGTTATAGTAGCAAGAGGACAGATAAATATGGCTGTAGGTGCTGTTATGTGTCTGTGCGGTCAGGTTTTACATTTCTCACGTGTCACAAACAGAAATATATGTTAGAGGGAATACATTATATCTCCTCTTATCTCTTGCCAGTGTTTGGTTGGCAGAATAATGCTTATGAAACACAATTAACAGAATATTTCAAAAGAGATGGAAATTATGTAAGCCTCAAGGCACACATGAGGGCTTTAATGCCTCCCTTGTTTCTCTTGTTTTACCGGTACGTGTTTTCATACCCACCATGTCATGACAATTACAATAATGAAAAATTTGTTATTTGTGCAGTATGTGCTTTATGATAATGGTCAACATCCTTGTAATGAAGAGTAAAACATATCCTGCATTAGTAGTGTATACTTGTCCGTAGGTAGACTCATTCATCATGAGTCTGGCACTGGAATGTGCTGCAAAAAGAAAATATCCTGTTTCTTAAACTGAGCTCTGATGCCTTCCAGTTACTTGTATCCGTATGCAATTCTGAAATGCAATTGTCTTGAGGTCCCGTCCCCCAAAACGCTTTCTGAATCGCCTCAAGCAGAGATGGGTTTGACATTTATTTGAGCAACAGGCAAAATAAAATAATATCTTTTGGCTTATATTTCAGTGCATTGCAGACCTCTCAACACAGAGCCCCGCACCAACCTGTTCAGAATATGTGACTGCGTGTAGTTCATCAACAAAACACAAGCTACCAATGTGAAGTGATGGAAAAATATTTTATTAACCTCCTTGACAAATAAAATGATAAAAACCTGGCTACTATTAACCTGCTCTCCCTGGCAATGGTGTCTGAATAGCTTTATTCTGTGTAAAGTCTGTCAAATCCGGTTTCCTTAGCAGGCTGTGATACCGCCTGGAGAATGAAGTTATCCGTCGACTCAACAATTGGTTGTTTTGATTGGTATTAGGCCCGCAGCGCTGTCAGACTCAGGGATATAAAAGAGAATCAGAAATCATAATCCCACTTTTACAAGATTTTAAGTTGTTGAAAGTCC
>JAJHUR010138212.1:0-16380 GCA_027495735.1 Lutjanus campechanus
ATTTATAAATAGACTGATAAAATAGGCTAAGTAAGAATGATGCACCTATCAACTCATCTCCTTCTCTAAACACGGATGCAATTATTGTCTGTTAAGCTCCAAATAGTTGTCTGCAGCGCCCATCCAAGCTCCCACACCCCAGAGACAAACTATGTAATTTTCCCACACAGCTTGTGTGACAAACAGGTATTGCACGCACTCTGCAGGATAGCATGACTGATGGAGATGGGAGGAAACAGATTGCCTCCAGGACAGAGGAGACGAGGAAGAGGGATGGAAGTTGGGCACAGGTGCAGCGCTATTTGTCATGCTGCTGGGATTTAGCACTGATAACTGCTTCTTAAAGAACTTCCTTTTCTACTCGCACATTCCTGCATGCACGACACGCAGTATCAGCGCACGAAGACAAACGCCCGCAAGCGCTCCTCCCTCCGCTGATATGTTTTTACAGTGGCTAGAAGATTCTAACCCTTTGAATTACAAGTACACCACAGTGAATCAGCTTGCATCTGTGGCTAAGAGCAGCCTCTGGTCTGCTTCTCTTGAGGGACACAGCAGACATTAGCTCACACAGCTTCTTGTAAACCGTGTATAACCGAGGAATCCATCCTGCTTTGACCACACACTTCTTAGACAAGAGTGACCTAAACAGATTCAGACACCTCAGATGACAAAGAGGGGGAGAGAAAGTTAAGGGCCCCTGCTGTCATGACGTTGCTGCAGTCATGTTCGTCTTTTCCAGCAACACATCACTGCACAAGTCAGTGCTCTGCTTTAAATCTGTCACGGCAAGTTTAAAACTGTCACTGTGATGCTTTTATAGTGCAAACTCTGGTGACAGCCTTACCTTAAAGGCTTAAGATGTTACATTTTAAAAAATTATCTTCAAAGTATTATTTGATATGCTGCTTGGGACTTTTTTTTTTTGGCTTACATTTTGTTTGCTTTAATAAAATAGCCTGACTCTATTACACTCTCGTGTAATTCAAACCTGGAATAACTTTTTTTGACCACTTTGAAATATGTTGTGAACACAATATTGACATATAATCACCTTTTAAGTTGCTCATTTATGCATCCAGCAGTTATGGATCATCATTACAATCCTTCTGAAATCATTGGCAAATCCAACATTCATTCACTTTTTGCTCCGATTTTGGTCTCCACCAACTCCCAAATGAAATGTCTTGCTCTGTAGCTGCTACAGTACACGCTTGAAAGAGGAGGGTGAGGTGAGAAGGTTACAATCTGCAAGCTCAACACTAGATAGCACTAAATCCTACAAACCGGTCCTTTAACCTCTTCGACCCTGCAGGGACGTCCACGTTCCCAGAAGACATTAATCTCTTTCAGAGGTTAAAGGGGACTCGATTATAAAGCTAGAGTCAAGAAAGAAAATGGAAGACCCAAGGAAATGCATGTGTGATGATGTCCCCATAGCAGACATTTCCTTTAAGTGAGACTATTTTTAGTCATTGTATGAAATGGTCTATTGTGAGCTCTAGGATAATCACAGCCTCATGAAACATCAGAGGTTGTGACAGTAAGGGGTGTCTGAACAATCCCCAGAACATAAGTGCTCGCCATACAATTCTTGCAGAAATCTCAAAAATGTCAAAAGTTTTTGATACCAAATCACAGCATGAATTTTTCTGTGGCGTTCCTCAGGGTCTTGGTGGCTCAACGTAGTGTTTTGCACTGTTTTTTATCAATACTCAACTGGTCAAAAATGGTTTAAATTGCACCTAATCTGTGTGGTATCAACTAAAAAAACTGTTGTCACAATTGAGCATGGAAGAATGATCGAACAGCTTCATCAAAACCCCCAATATCAGCAATCACAAAGTTCTGTTGTGTTATAACAGACATTTTGAATTATAAAATTTTAAATGATAATTTACTCTATGATCCATTATCATGAGAACCTATACTGTACGTTTGCTTTAGTGGCCACACCTATGCAGCATATATCATGCATCAAACCTGCCATCCTGTTTTCCCAACAGGTCAGACAGCAGCATGCTGTCGCCACCTCCCTCCCCTCTCCTCCGCACTGTAAACACACACTTCAGAATGAGACAGTAAGATGTTTTACACCGACACTGCTTCTCTAATGTGTCCCGCCCAATTAAAAAGCAACAGACCTCCACTAGATTTTGCGCTGCCAGATTCAACTCATCTCTATTTTCCACTCAGTGGATCTACCTGATGACACCTTCAAGGGAGGCGTCTTTGCTGATGCGGGTGCAGCACTGCTTACAAGCACTCCTAATGAGCTGCTTCTTTTCATCGGTTTGGCGTGCGTTGGCCCGGCTGGGGAGAGTTGTAATTACTGCGAGGATTTGATTGCATTAGCCTCATCCCTACCTGTCCTTAATGACATTAGTTCTGTAGGAGGAAATTCATTAGACACAAGATAGCTGAGTCGGTCTCCCTCACATGCGGTTAGACACACTGACAAATTGCCCACTCCATTGTAAACAAATGTAATTTACTGAGGTGGGGTATTTATGCAAAAAGAACACAAACACTGACACCACAAACTTCGACAGACTCAAAGCACCTGGCATCAAAAGTTGAATTTTGACGGGAAAGGACGAGAACACAGAGGATTTCAAATGAGGCGTACTGCATAAAACTAACCATATGCACATTCACACAGACGAGCGGACACACACACACACACACACACACACACACACACACCTACACACACACACACACACACACACACGCCATCAGCGCTGCAGGAAGTGGTCTCAGAGGAAAAACCAAAGGCAGAGCTGTCCCAATAAACAGAGATAAAGAGCACTACTGCCGCTGCTGAAATGCTGCTTCAGCATGTGGGTAAGCGAGTGTGGTTCAGCTGCACATGTCTGTCTGTGGGTGCGTGTGTGTTGTGGTATCTAAGAGTGAGTATCCAACCGTATTATCCAGGGATCAACTATGGTGTTGATGCTGGCATGCAAGCTGTCCTTGCCAATAAGCTGCCCCTGCATCCATCAGTCCCCGTCACACTCCCAGTGCCAACTCTGACAAGAAGAAGGATTATCTGCCCAGAACTTCGAGTACTCGTTATTTATGTTGCCGCTGTACTCACGGGGACACACACAAAGAAGAAAAAGGAAATTATTAGACGGGAGGAGATGTATATATAGATGGTGGGAAGATGAGTGCAGTGACTGAACCAAGCATAAGAAGAATGGTAAACGATGATGACCTATAATGTATGTACACTGCAAAAAATCCCTTCTACACGCAAGCTTGTGTAATCCAAAGCAGTTGAACTTCCGCTTTGCAGTTGTACGCCTTCACAAACCAGTCAAGTTGCAGTCACTCCCATGTTTGTCCACGACACATAATGTGTACTGAAGATTTTTAAGGGATATAATAAAAGGAATTAAATTATTGTCATAATTAGCGAATGAATTCTTGAGCTATGGCCAAAAACATGTTTTGTTAAATAATGACCTTTGACCTGCAGATTCAGTTCATCCTTGAGTCCAAGTGGATGTTTGGACCAAATAAAAACGAGAATGGGAAGGACATGAGGTCACAATGACCTCCAGAAAATATAAAAAATGAGTTAAAAGACACTAAAAAGGCTTCATGGAGCTCAGTGAAATAGTAGAATGGTGGGTTATGATCAGGCCTGGGGAGTAACAGATTACATGTAAAATGTAATTTGGATACAAAATAAGGGTAACTGCATTCAATTACAATTACATATAAAAAAAAGGTATAATCAGATTACAGTTACATTTAGTAAAAATAGATATTATTAGCAAGATCACAATATTAAAATACATTTTAAAATAAAGAAGAACAGACTACCAGTGCGAACAACACTTACAACATAACAGATGCCAATTCATTATCATGTCCTCTACATTTCAGCAGGTTTTTGTCTTTTTAGTAATTAGTAACTGTAACTAAACACATTCTTAAAGTAACCCTCCCAACCGTGGTGATGATACTCTCTGGGTTTGTTACCAGAGGTGGAGCCAAGTCATTGTTTTGCAAGTCACAAGTTCCTCAAGTCCTAAGTCCTGAACTTTGAGTTTCCAAACCTGAACAAATCATAATGTGCTCCACCAAATGTACAGTAATGCCACTTTAACAAAAGAGCCTTGACTTACTTCGGATACATGTGATCTTGTTTAGATACAGTTGAAACAAAGACTGTGCCTTTAAGACGTTTAATAAAAGGCAGAAATGCAGATTTCTAGCTGTCAGGCACACTTTCATAATGCCACAGTCATAATGCTTGAAAAGATTACTAACCTTTGATGAGAAAAATAAGATTTAATCATGTTAAAATAAGATGGGAGTTTCTAGAAATGCCTTTTTGCAGTGTAACCAGGAGAGAGAAAATCAGGTGAAAGGAGAACAATGCTGTCAAAAGACCGACGTGATGAATAAAAGCCGGTGACGCATACAGTCCCCGCTGAGTTCATTTCAGTTGGACCTATAAACACATTAACACTGGCCACTGCTATAGAGCTCCCACAGCACTCACTACTGTATATCACCATGCATCTCAGCCACCACAAAGACACACAAACATATCTATATCCTTGCTGTTACACAGACGCAGCTGTTTGTCGCTCACAATAATGTTCGTCTTTACAGCTCTTTGATCATGAGGCTTTACCATGTCTGCATCTCTGATTTCATATAATCCAATAATCTCATTTAATCTAATCTAGGATTACCTAATCCAGAGCTTTTTGTCAACAAGTCCTTTGGAAGGGGATATATTAGAGTTGATGTGTGGAGAATGAGCTGCTGGCAGCTATGAATCTGTAGATGCTGGAGAAGGCTTTGCAGATTCAAGCCATTTGTTCTTGGCAAAGAATTAAAATTATCAATGAAATATTAACTTTAATGGACTTCTTTTAGAGAACAACATAGTCATTGTTAAACACAGCTGAAGTATTAACATTTTATGCCAGGATTTAAGGAGAAATGTGTAACAATTGTGCATCCAACAATGAGCACTGCAGTCCAAATAAACTAGAGCCAAAGACCCAAAGATGGTATATTAAATTGGTAGAAATCCTTTTCAATATTATTAATATTATTGAGTAATGATGTTAAATAGGTTGAAATCCTGTTCGATATACAATCTATGGTTGAAGCGAGTTGTTTCCCCCAAGACACTTTCTCTTTCAGTGAACATTCAGCATTAATTTGAACTCTAATAATGTGAAACAGGCAAACTAAAACAGTTATTCTGTCTTGTATTGGAGATTTCAGAGGACACCACAGCTGTAGTGTTGTTGTCAGAGTAGTGAGTATTTCAACTCAGTACTTTTTCTCTAATATCTAGAGAACATCTAATGACAGATCACAGTCATTTTATGTTTTATTGCTGTAAATATATTACAGATTTCTCCTTTGACACTCCAAGAACAGTACAATTTCGGTAGGTTTCCCACATTTCTAGAAATGCACCTTCTACCCTGTGTATCTGCTGCATATGTATGACAGAGATTAAAATCAGGTTGCATGCGAGCAACTGGTTGAGCCTGTGCTCCTAACGTGGCATCCTTGCTGTGACAAAGTCAGAGCAATCAGAGCGAGGCTGCACTTCGCTGCCCCTGCAGAGACGCTGAAAGTACAGGCAGAGATGAGGAGCAGTGGGAGCGAGGGTGGAGGGCGAGTGGCACTGGGCACGCTCCTGTAATCTGAGCACCCTCCATGCCAGGCCTTTGATGAGGAAGTGTATCAGCTTTGTTAACCCTCGGACGCTCTGACAGAAAAACTACAGACTCGCTGTGTGCTTGGATGCTTTCCAAAAAAAGGGCCATACGCACGTTAAGAGGTGGGAAAAGGAAAACAGACTAATGAATAGACACGTTCACACATTCACAGTCATAAATCAGCTCTCAGTAACCTCTGTGTAGTATCTGGGACACGTGCAATGTGTCAGTGCAGAGAAACGTGGCTAGTCTGGGAGACACTGTGGTTGTGCGATGATTGATAAAGTGCAATTACAGCAACAGACACAGACGTCTGTGCTAACACGCACACATGTGCACGCATAATAAATAAATCAGGAGATTCCTTCAAGTCCCTCTGGTGACGTCTACTGTAAAAGAAATGACCTGCCATGTTGTTGTAAAAGAAAAACAAGTCTGACCTTTGAACTCTGTTGGCCAATTAAGTTCCCCGTTAACATTCCACCTCACCCAGCGACCAGATCTGTCTCTGATTGCATTACACCATGGGCCTATTTAGATGGCCTATACTGTAGTGCGCTAAAGTGCATGGTGCATGTTCATTTAGGTCCAGCTCCACTTTGCAATTTAAACAGAACTTAATCAGGGTGTTAAGTAAGGCACAAAGCACACAGGCGTTGTATTTAGTTCCTTATTTAATCATAGGTGAATTTGGGGCATAACAAGCATAATCTGTCATCTCCCATTCCCTTTAAGAGTCAGGTGCGCCTGCCTCTGGCACATTGCTATTTAAAGACGGATTGGTGAAGCAAATGGAGATGCTGAGATGACTCGGGTGTTGTGATGCAGGCACTGCAGTTAGTCCACGGGTCAGGTGGGCCTGATCATAAAAATTAGCATTCTGATTAACAACGGATTGGTTGCAGGTGGGTGAAACAGGATGAAGCGTCTCTCTGTGCGCATTCAGGCACGGCTGCATGGCTGCTAAGACATTACTGCATGCATGGAAACATGGCTGCGTTAGTTATCTCTAATCATAAAATTAAATCATTACAGAAAACTTCACAGCACACAATAAAGAAATCACCTAGACCTACACTTGACCTAATTTAAAAGATGATTTAATGATTAGAGGCTGCTTTCAGTCATATTATACATACAGTATCACCACTGCACATATTGTTCATAATTTAAGCAGCAAAGTTAAAAACTGTAGTTATAAACAGACAGGACAGAGGAAACTCTCCAAAGGAAACAGGAAATCATTTTTAAACAGCTCTGATGGAAGTCACGATTTATATGGCTGCTGCAATCCAAACAATTTCACTGTATGAACAACTGTTTGTGTGACCTTCTGGATGTGCAGAAGAACGAAAGACATTAATTAACGTTAGATCCTGACTGATCCTGTCAGATTTAAGCAACCAATGTAGTTACAGCTGCTGTGCGTAAATGCGCACATGTGGAGACTCTTCAGACCTATCCCAGACCTCTGCCAGACATGCAGATCATGTCTATACTGTGTTCGTCAGTCAGGATTATTTGCAAACAAACACCTGCAAACTATTCGCTATCAATCATGTTAATTTTTATGACCCGCAGATTAACTGCAGTGACCTAGAAACAGAGAGTATGTATGCTGTGAACCCACCAATGTAGACACATCTTCCTGTATAAATAAAGCATCCCTCACATAGCTTTCTGCTAACTCAAGACAGCAATGTGCCAGAAATGTGCCTCATTTTTAGACCAACACACCCATGGGCGTGAGTACATCTGCTACTTACACAATGTGGGTGCTGAGTGTGAAAATGACATGCCTCTTTGCATCGGGTAGAAGATAGAACCCCATGTTTTACTGTTCACTTGGCTCAGCACACACTAACCTCTCTGTGTCCTGTTTGTGCCTTTGAGCATGTCGCCAGTTTTCTGTCTGAAGTGAGAAGGTCAGGGGACCCGTTAAGACTGGGGTCAGAGGAGGCTCATGAGGAAAAACTCTGCAGCATGCATGTGCTTGTATGTAATAAAATGATGTAGAGTTACAAGTCTCTCTGGGGGTTTGAACCAGAACCCTTCCGCCTTCTAAGGGTGCCAACAAGAACCCACCCAGGGTGTTCTTTTTTAAAAAGATTATCTGTTTTTTAAATATGTTTTATTTATTGACATTCATGCACATACTTTGCTCACTGTTCTGGAACCCATATTTCTAAGAGTGCATAACAACACACCAGCACACACACACACACCCCCTCCCCTCCCTCTTTGCAATCGCTGGCACATCTTCCCCTCTTTCGATCAGCGTGTGTTAGACCCCGAGGAACTTATTAACACTGTTAAACTAGGCTAATTATGTAGCAGACACTTTTAACACCGAGAAAGTGTGTGAGAAAGAGCGCGCGCATGAGACGAGCGCGTGCGAAAGGGCACACATTTGCATGATTGTGTACGACGCGATAATGTCTGTGCTACGTCAATTGCTCTTCCAGGAAGTGAAGTGAATCAATCAGGTTGCCACTCACAATTACCGGGCTATTAATAACAAAACACTCCGCTGTTGCCTCTACAACAGCCATAACTGCCGAAATGACTCCAGTAGGAAAATAGTTTTATCACCATATCAATTATTCAGCACTTGGCAGTAAACAGAATTTGCATGCTCTTTATGGCTGCGCAGACAATTCACTGCTGGTTATGAATCTGTTTCCTAATGTATTTTGGGATAACAGCGAGGATCAAGGGCCCTCTCCATCACTGTCTCAGCGATAGTGACAGAGCCAACTGGTGCTCATCGATCACACGATAAACAACTGTAGAGGAATAAACATGCTAACAGCTATTTAAGTATTTAGGAGCAGAGGATCAACTTCCAGTAGCTGAGAGCCCAGGAGGTGTTGAAGAGCAGGTTTACAGTCAGGGTACAAATACACAGAACCTACTGTACATGACATGGTTTAGAGAGACCAGAGGTACAAACAACAGGCCCTTGGTGGTGGATTCCACTTAAATATTCAATGAAATTACCTAATCAGGTATTCTGATTACAAATGAATCAAGAAAACGCAAAAACAAAGAAGGCATTTGGAGTGGTATAGTATAAAATATGGTACAGGATGAAATGATGGGGGGATTTTAAAAAAAACATGCAATGAGAGCACCTTGCTATGATCAATAATTTTACAATGACATCATATGAAATTGCAATTTTCTCAGCTGTTTTTTTTCCTCTAAACCTTTAATATAACAGTTACCAAATGATCATTATCTCCACTCCATTCCATTACTGCTCTTTTCCACCAAAAATACCAAATTTTATCAACAATTTATGTCCCAGTCCATCCAGTATTTTTTAACCTGGGTCTTATTTTCATAACTGTTGCCATTCTGATGATGGGTCACGCATACTCAAATAAACGTACATTTTACATATATCATTTTAACGCTTAGTCCAAGTGAAAGTAAACACAGAAAATCTCTTCACTGGATTAGTTATTGGAGCTCCTGACATACTTGCATTAGTTACTGTTTCATATATAGCGTGATTCCATTCCAATAGCGATATGGGTGTTACAAAAATGCCCTGAAACGCTTTGATTGATTTGTACTAGTTGTTACTGCTGTTGCTTACCAGTGCCTGAATCACATTTCCCGAACCTTTATAATGGAGGTGGTGAGAGCGAAGTGCATGACCAATAGTCAAAATGCACACACTTGTGAAAAAAAGCTGAACTTCCTTTTAAAGGACCAGTGTGTGAGGCTGTTGACTACAACAAAATACAAAAAATACTGCTCGCTTCACTGTCCACTTCCAAGTGTGGAGGAGAAACTACAGTGGCCGCGAAAGTCACAAAAATGCATTTTTTTTTCTAGAGCCAGCGTTATGGATTGTCCGTCCTGTGAGACGGTAGAAACTAGGGTTGGTGATTTGACAAATATAACGGCTTTTGGCCCAAAGATAGTTTCACTAAATTTGAATGCAATAATGGTAAGCCTTTGAGCTTCATGACAAATCTTGTAACTGGAATTAGTGAATTAAATCCCTCCCGAACTTTAATATATATTTGGTTGTATTTAATATCTTTATGGATATGTTGCCCCTCATGACAAACAAAAAACACTCATATTGAATATCTCTGTGATCACCATTTCATGTACATTTGCTGATTGTCTGCCCTTCCGTGTTCAATAAAGGAGTAAAGAAGAAGTAAAAAAAACTAATTACAAATTTGGCTCTACAGCACAATGAGACAGTAGCAACCATTTGTAATGGACGGCATCGTTAACATAATCTTTCCAAACTGGCAGGCTACCAGAAGCTGAACACATCAGTGGGTCAGTGTGACTCTGTGCTGCTGCTGTTGTCATTGTTGTTATTGTTGTTCCACGCTGGCTATTATACAGGATACGCTCTTAGAATAGTGTGATGGATCAGTGGATACAGTGTTGACAAGTGAGAATGTCACTGGGTGTCATAGCAGCTCTATACTTAGGTGCTGTGTGATAAATGGCCATACAGTCGGTATGAAAGTCGGCCTTGGCTTGGATCACCAACGAGTGAAACTTAAAAGTCAGCAGCAGCCACCAGCTAAACTCTGATTAACTTCTAGACTCGCACTGGGGGACAGTCACTCCGGCTGTCCGGTTTGTTTTGATCGATTTTTAGGTTTCGCTGGAAAAGAAATTCAATTGTTTGATGTGATTCTGACTGCGGAGCTCGATGCCCCGATGGTCACACAGACAGACAGTTAAAAAAAAAAAAAAACAGAGATAAGAGAGTGAGGCAGGGGGGCTCCAGCCTCGCCTCGCTGCCACAGAGCTCAATCTCTCTCCCTGGGACAACAGCAAACCCTGGAGCTTAAACCCCTCCGGGCCACCTGGCATGGGTGGATTATCAACTAGTGTCAGACTGATACTATATATGTTTTATTCAGTATCAAACATGAGTGTGCCAGAGCTGCTGTGAGGACGAATAAAAGACGGAGAAATTCAAACCAACACTGGTTGGGATTTGTTACAAAGTCCATGCCATCCATCCCACAAGATTTTTGTCTCGAGAGAAACACGACAGCATCTTATCAGCTGGCGTGCGTGGGCAGATAGTTTTGAGAGCCGATGAAAAGTCAACAAAATGAAGTTTGGCACAAGTCTTTTGGCCTTCCAGATGTGCGTACAGGAAATTCAGCAGGAGTGTGACAGCATCCTCCACACCTCTCCCGGTCCAAATTAAAAGGGATCCAAAAATTCCTCCACCTGCTGTACGATTTCCTTTTTTAATGAGCTTCTCCATCGACTTTATCAGCAGAAGACGTTCTGACTAACAGCCTAAGGCCATTCAACGCCATGGGTGGATTCTTTTTTTCCACGTCCCATTTCCATGTCTGCGGCAGCCACGGTCGGCGCAGCGATAGAGAAATGTGGTGAAACATGCCACTGAGCCACTTAGCAAAAGAACACATTTCTTTCTGGGACTTCTTATTGGCTGAAAGGGTCTCTGCACATTTTAAACAAAGAACAGCAGAGCATTCACAAACATACAGTACTGATATGCTTCTGCATTTTTCTGAATGTCAGCCCTTAAGAGTTATATACTGCAGCTTAAAGGAGCAATATGTAAAACATGTCAAAAAATGAGTACTGCAGTCCAAATAACGAGTTGGAGCCAAAGACAGTATATAAATAAGTTGAAATCCTGTTCAATATACAGTCTGTGGTTGAAGCAAGCTGTTTCCCCCCATCCCTTCATCCCCACACGCAGGGAAGCTCGGGCAATAGTGTAAGACAAGCGCAACATTAGTCCTACACTATAAGTTGATCAGCTGTTTATAACTGTCAGTTGTCTGTCAATGTAAAATTACCCGTTACCCTGGCAACAAAAGCCCCTCGCTCTGAAAATACACACTGTGCAGCTGCAGTGTTGTTATCAGAGGTGCAAGTATTTCAACTTTAAATGACGACAAATGTGATTTTTTACTGGACTTCTGTTACTATGATTTATTAATTAACTGATGGAGTCATCACAGGGCATCTCTGCAAACTTCTTGTTCTGTATTTGCACAACACAACGGAAAAAATAATCAGCACATCTTTGTGAAATACTGGCAATGTAACTACTCGCAGGGCTAGCTGGTGAACTATTGTAGCTGGCGAGCTAACCGCTAACACACGAGCCAGCTGGGACATGCTGGCACTAGTCAGTCACAACAGCTCCATAAGCTCATTTCTTCTCTGTTCTTGGCCATTTACTCCACCCTGGCATTTCGTTTCCAGTATCGAACATCATGTCATCCAACGAGGAGAAGATGGAAATTTAAGTTTGGTTGATGCGGTAAAAAGGGGGTTTCACGTCATGATTGACAGCAGAGAAAGCCCTGTTCATGACTGAGTCAGTCTGGTGTATGAGCGGAACCTCGATACCACAACCCTGATCAAAACTGCGCAGTCTCTGTCACCAGCACAAGATGGTAGCGCCCGTGTCCATGATAGTTTGGCTTCATTTTTGTACAGTGGGGGGGAAGTGTAGACAAGTTTGTCCATCTTTATACAGTCAAAACGGCTTGCTATTGGTCAATGGCACAAATTCACAGGCCAAATTTCGTAGTTGAACTTGTGAAAGTGAATCCACAGATCTCCCACTGAAATTATTTGATTTCACAGCAAAATTTCACTGTTTGAAATGCTGGTATGCAGGCCTTTAGTATTACTAAGGGTAGGCCTTATAAACGAGAGGCCTACATAGAAAAAGAAAACAATTGTACACATATACAGTATAATATTTCTTTCCTGGCAACACTTTATAGTAAGTGTACATAAATTAACTGCATGACTTCATGCATGAAAAGCTGTCTGTACTTAGGCTATAGGGACAGTCACAGCAGTGTGCTAAATCTCTTTAATTCCAGGTATTGTAACCATGATTAAGCACCACCTTTTCATTACACTCATTAATACCATGCAGTTAATAGTGCCGTAATTGTGAAATTACATGTATTAACAAGTTGTTGCTTATGCATACATGATAAAAACACATTTTCTTTTCCTGGGTACCTTTTTGCCCTGCAGAACTACCTAAAATAAGACATGAATATCATTAATAACTCAGAAACCATGATTATTGAAATATCCTACATGTTGTATTAATTAACATATTGTTCTTGGATTAAGTCGTGCATGAGATGATGTTAATTAATGTACATTCCTGACAGTTCATGAATGAATTCATGCGTTTTCATGGATGAAGTCATGTAATAATTCATGATAATTCGTGTACCCTTGCTGCAAAGTATGACCGCTTTCCTTGTCAAGAACAGAAGTCCAGAAGAAACTCTGTGTCAACCTGGTCATCACATGCGCTCGAATTACGGAGTCTGGGGTTCTTAAAAAGCTGATAAGTAACCTTTCACATTTCCAATGCTGCAAATGAATGAGATAAGAAATACACTGAATCTAACGACTGGTCTGTACAGTGTTGGCTACAGGAGTGCATGTCCTGCCAGCAGATTCAGTTCAGCAACCTCTCTCTCTCTCTCAAGTCTCCCCTCTGTCTATCAGCATGCAGTGAAGACCGTCCTCTTTCATCAGCCATGGTAGCTGTGGCAGCTTCAACTGACGATGGTTACAACTAGGGTGATGAGAGGAATGGGTACATGAGAATGGATGAAATTCAGGGCAGGGAGTTGGGGGGGTGGAAGTGTCACGTCACAAGGATTAAAATGGAATAATATAGAGTAACAACAATTTTGTTATTTGTTATTAATATTATAAAGGCCAGTTACAGATTCTGAGGCTGATGTGAAGCAGGTTACAGTCATTATAAACATATTTTCAGCAGCTAAGATCGTTCATGATGGACTGCGCCACATCTGTAAAGCAGACGAGAGCTGGCGGACGCAGCAGGAGGCGGCGACAAAAAACTGCAGTCAAGTCGGACAGTTTCCAGCAGCCTTTAGAGAATATACAGGAAGTGACAGAGATATTTACATCCTGTTAGATCATCTGTAGGCTACCTGAGCTACCTACCTACCTACCTACCTAAGCTGAAGCAGAGAGATCCCCCTACTATTATATGATCCTCTGTTCTTTTGTCTATCTTGTAAAGCACTTTGTAACTGCTCATTTTTATAAGTGACATGTAAATTGCCTTTATTATTATTATTATTATTATTATTATTATTATTATTATTATTATTATTATTACTTTTTCTATCTACAAAATATATGCTTGTTAATTTTCATTGCACAGCGTAAGACTGATATCTCGTGCATTAAATATTATGATTCCTCAGAAAATGTGGATTTTCCACCAACACGTGGCATTTGTTGTCAAAACTAAGAGCCAATCAGGTGACATCCAGTCGTTTGCAGTTAGTGGAGAGCAACGGCAGCACCTGGCTCTAAATGCGCCCGCCTTGATCTTGTAAGTTTATTGTTGTTTACGTGTGCATGACATCAGAGCAAGTCAGGATCAAGTCGGACAGAAATCTAACCAGCATGCACTGTGCAGCAAAAACTGCTGATCGATTTTGAGCAGGCCTGGCTCATCTTAAATGAGCGTATTGTCATTCAGCTGCAGCAGCTTATAAACGCATTTTTTTAGATGGCTACACGTTCCATCATCTAGTGTTGAATGAACATGTTGAATGACATCAACAACCTTATTCATTTATTTATGATAGACGAATCAATGCAATAAACAAGTGAAAACACATCAGTAATTCTCTGACATATTTAAAAAAAAAACAATACATTTTTAAATAACTAAAAGCAGAAGCTATTAATAGATTCATATGTTGTTCATATTATCTATTACTATAAAGGTTCATTTTCAGGACAACAGGATTTGGGATTTGGGACATGTGCTTGTAATTTGGGACTGTCTTGAATTTTTCAGGACGTCTGCTGACCCTAGTTGAAAGTGAAGAATATTTTTATATTTTCATTTTTATATTTTATATTTTTCTTTGCTTTTTATATGTGTGTTTCATTGTTTACCAGCACTCAAAGTGGAAGACAAAAAATAATCTACAGGGAAACTTGTTTTTATTGTGCATATGACAATAAATGCCTTGAATTGACTTGAGAAGAAAAATAACATCCATAGAAACGTCTTAAACCGCCCTTGCGGTACAATCTACTCATGTGCTGTGCATCCATATGTTCTTTATGTTCTTGAAAATATGACTAAATACACTCTATGCCTCTGAATAAATATTGTTTTCCTGAGCTTAAACCATCACTCTATTTATTTGCCTCTTTAACTGTAAAAAATGTCCGTATTCATCAGCAGGGACCAATAGAACGACACAGATCACAGACAGAGGACAGAGAAAGGTTATGGTGTGTGACTGTTGACACACAGCGAGCACAGTAATGATCATGATGACTGTGGCTGTCAAAGTAATCACTAAAATGATGATGATACATGGGACAGCGGTGAAAAAGGTACACCGAGCACCTCTACAGCCACATGGAGGTGACAAGATTTCCACATGTTTACCATAACTACCATGCTCACAAACAATCTGTCCACGGACGGGCACTAATTCTTCAACAAATTATTCCATCATCACCTCATTACTCACACATTCACTCAGCTATTATCTCAGGTGGGAGAAAGGCAGCGTGCGGCCATTACAACCTATTTTACACCACAGATGACAACAGCAGCAGAGGTTGCTGAATGAGAGGAGAGTAATGAAATCACTTTTCCCAACACCAAATGGACTGTCAGCTAAAAACAAGAGTGACTCTGATTGTGTCTCTCCATCACGGAGAGAAAGAGACGGTGAGAGAAAAGGAAAGACGGAGGAACGACATAAAGAGGGAGAGAAAAATGAAAGAAATGAGGGCTGCTCCCGACGCAGAGATGAGACAGAAATGAGATGCCATCGTACGGCGATGTGGAGCTGGAGTGGTCCAGGAGTGATGAGCAGCTCTGATTGGCTGCGGCAGATGCTGAACACACACACACACACACTCACACACACACACCTGTCTGCCATACACACACACACACACACAAGGAGATGAGGAGGGCTAATGATGCGTGAAAGAGAATTACCCCTCTCCTCCACAGAGGACAGTCACTCTGCTTGTCGCACGGACAACACTTACTTCAAATGACCCTACTATCTATTCATGAGGCATCTGTGTGTGTGCGTGTGTGTTCAGGTCAGCCTTGATGCATCTCTAGGGTGAAAAGCGCACGATCCCGTCCACACACATACACACACTGTGGAAACACTGCAGTGAGATCGGTATCTGTGCTTGTGAAAATAAATCGTTGAGACCTTTATCTATCCAAGGAAAGTCAACGGCGCACAACTGCTCTTTTCCAGTAACTCCCTGCTTCACATGTATACAGTTACACAGATTCTCATTAAAGGGTCTGTCCACCCGAATTAGAAAACCATGTATTTTCACAGGCCCGCTCTGATTTTGTGTCTATTGGCATGCAGTTAACTTTGTGAGATATCCGTCACAGAGATTGCTGCCTCCTCCACATTAAAACAGAGGTGAATTGCATTTGGTTGGTTGGGCAAATGCCATTTTTTAAAAATGTTACTTTAAGACTGTAGTTTTTTTCCACCGATAATGAAAATTAGGAAGCAAAAATTATCACTCCCACTGATTGTGAATCATATCACAATCGCAATGTCTAGCAACGTGAAACCAAAACTAACCGGATCAAATGTATGCAGTG
>JAJHUR010138213.1:0-13556 GCA_027495735.1 Lutjanus campechanus
TCACCCCTGTGTTGATGAGAGGATGGGTGAAGATCTTCAGTTCACAAAACACTCCCGGAGTCTCAGTGGAAAACAGTGTTGCAGCTAAATCCAGTACAATTAGAGTGAATGGTGACCCAGTTTAAAACGTAAAAAAAAAAGAACACAAAACAAACACAAAATGTCTCCATCCTGCCTGTGTGGTGTAATCCAAGTGTCCGTGAGCCGTGATATTAAAATTTAATCGCAAAAGACGCCATTTACACCATGTTTTTAGCCGAAATGTCAACTGTAGCCTCTCAGGCTCAAGCCGGGTGCACATCGATGCCATGTTTACATGCTACCTGAGAAGCTAAAGTCAAAGTCAAACTTAAGTGTAATGACTATGAAGTTGGGGGGAATTACAGTGAATGTTAGATTTGGTTAAATGCTGTCATGCCATTTTCATTTGGCCTTAGTCATTGGAGATGCATGGCCTACAAGGGATATTGTATACTATGTGCTATGTAGGTAGGTAGTAGGTGCACTATGTGCATCCCAAATGACGGAAGCCAAATGAACATGGCATAATAGTGAATTGAGAGAGAGGGAAGGCACACCTCATCCCCTAGGGTTGGACGATATGGAAGAAATATAGGGGGAATTACATAAATAAAAATATAAAAGAGGTTAATGAAATATTACAGGTCATATTGGTATTTATTGTGATCAACAATTATATTCTAGTCTCCATTGAGAACCATTTGGAAGTTTTTGTGAGCACCGTCAGACTGTACATCACCACCGTCGGTGACAAAAACCTACTCTTTCACATGATATGCATGAGTTGTTCACATTAGCCATCTTGTTTCCCCTCTGTTGCTAGCTACTAAAGACCTCTTCTTAAAAAGTATACATTTATGACATAATCTAATCTAATATTTTTTATACAAAAAAGACGGTGTTGACATGTTATGGTTGTGACAGTAGCAGTGTCCAAAAATAAGAGAATAAGAGAATTAAGAGAAAATAGCAAACTTACAGGAGCTTGAGTGATCTTGAAGCATGCAGTAGAGCTGAAGGTTTGAAAATGGGGTCCTCAGGAATGTAGTTGACCTTGTAGTTGCCTGATTTTATTGCTTTTTATAAATATCTGACGGTGGTGACGAATATGTGAGACACATTTTGAGCAACCACAAAATAATAGTGAATATTGTTCAAAACTCACTGTTTGTAGTTTTTAATACATATTACAATGTACTCTTTCATGTGGTAAAGATATTATTCAATTCAATTATTACTTTTTGTTTTTTTTAATCAAGTTGAAATGATTATCTCCTATCCGAGGACAACTGATTTTGTAGGCAATGGACCAGCATATAATCATTAAATTAATCAAAAATAAAAATAAACCTATAAAAGAACCTTACATATGTGCAAAGGACCCCCTGATTATAATGTTTATTCTTTTTATTCATGAAAATGTTATTAATTTCCAACAGAATTAGCACTTTTCTTAGTGGAACATGTTTTTGCCAAAGTTTCAAGAATGGGTGAAAGGTGACTGTTTATTTTCTTGTTTATCTGTTGCTCTCTTTGAATCTGACGTGAAATTAGTCTCAAGTGTGACAGTTTGTCTTTACTCCACCTACAGACAAAACAACAACGAAAATGAAAGGATTCAGAAAAAGAAGAAAGAGGAAGTTTGAGATTAGTTACACTTAAGTTTGATTCACTGAGACATGTTTGTTAAAAGTACAGAATGTATTGTATGCACACATGTATATTGTGTGTGATCAGAAAAGGCACATTTTAATGGCAGGTATTAACGGGGCCTCTCTTCTCTCATATTTTCTTCTGGTATAAATTATTAAATCTTTCTTAAGATGGACAGTCACATTTAAGTAAAGGTTAAAGAAGCAAATAAAAATACATTTCTCACATGCACAGCCTGCTGTGTGTCAAACTGTTGCTGTGAGCTGTAGACAATGTACCACTAGATGGAGCTATTGGTCTTATCGTACACCAGAAGAAGATCAAGAGAGGATATTGGCATCCATTTCCTGAACAGTTTTCTGTCAAACCTTCCCTACAACAGCATATTTCTGTTGCTCTTTCGGACAACAATGACCCACCCAACGGATTATTCTTTCCACCCTCGGTCAGAAAGTGAGTTTGTTTATTTAAATTCCATCATTTTATTGCTTTAATGGGGCAACTGAGAAGCTTTTTATTGTGCTCATCTTTAAGTTTTAAGGACTTGCTGCATGTTTAATTCATTTAAGGCCTGCACAACAAGTTTTAGAGGCTTTCAGTCCGTGTCCTCTGAGGACGAAATTCATGTAGTTTTTGATCAGAACACAGGTTTTATTAACTTCAGTGACCAAATAAGTGATTTTATTCAATTTTTTTAAGCTGAAATCGTGCCAGTAACAACTAAACAGCGAAATTAGCAACATAAGCACCTCATGTAGCTGTGTGGTGCAATTACATTGCTATAAATAGTTGTTTCCGTGATGCACTTCTAACTATATTGCCTTTATTGCTGGGTTTTATTATCAGTTTTTTTAAGGCTCAACACTAGTTTGTATACTTTTGATCAGATGAAGAGATGATTTTATAAAAAGTAAGCAAGCAACATGCCTAACTAGAATTTTTTGAATTGAATCTAATCAGTAAAGATTAAAAAAATACTTTAAATAAATGTAATAAATCCATCAGTACATAATGGTGTTGAAAATTTTGCAGATTTTCCTTAACCGATAATTGAAAATGCCAACAATCATCAATCAGTAATAACTAATGCAATATAAAATGCATGTTTTGTGCTCTTTTTTCTCATTTTCATTTTTTTCCTGTTTTTTCTCATGTTAATTTGAAGTTTCCTTATTCAACAAATGGCTCTGCCAGAAAAAAAAAAACTATATCAAATGAGGCACACTTACTGCCATTTCTAGACTATAGATTAATTATCGATTAATACATTTTTAATCAGTTGAATTGTTAACAGCAATCAGTCGATTAATGATTAATCATTAACGTGCCTAGTACATAATCACCTTTTCTATAAATAATCTCTTATCAGTCTTTATGTTTTACACTTGAAGGTGACCAGGCGCGACACACCCAGGAGAGCGGGTATGTTTCTTCTTCTTTTCCCTCTTATTGTTCTTTGGATGAATTAATCTGAATGTCATGTAACGCATTGTTCAACCAGTGATTTCTCGGGTTGCAAATTGTGAGCACTTTTCCTTCAATTAGTCAATTTATTTGTTATTAAGAAAACATAATTTATTGTGTTTTTTCCCCCTCAATCAAACTTCAAAGCAACATATGTCTTTATGTAGCTTATGAAACATAAGAGGATTTAGATGTAAAGCAACAATAAATTTGTGTTCTTATTTTGCAACACCTCAGAAAGGTGTTATTACCACCCATCCAAATTTGAATGACTAAAAAAAATGGCAAAGTAAGCAGCTTCATTGGACATGTCTAGACATGTCTGAGCCACCAGAGCCAGAGGACAGAGACAGGATGCTGCTATATTTCATTCTGCGTGGGGTTCTTGGAACTGAAATACACTGAAGTGATCTGCTGGGCTGATCTGGATTGAGAGAGACGATAAAATCTGTGTTTTTAATGGTGTCGTACGTGTTACGGTTCGTGCTGGGGGATCATGGCGCTGGCACTTCACTGGACCATAAAAAATCCTGAACACAGAAATCGTGAACAACAGTTTACTGGTCTAACTCCACATTTCAGAACAACATTTTTTCATGTTTCTTAGCAACTATTTACTACCATGCAAAATGTTTTTAGAGGAAAAAAGTAATTTTGATGCGAGCTGCTTCGTGTATTTGTGTCTGTGAGAGAAGCAGCAGCACTTTTCTTTCTTCTTCAAATATTTTTTTAGTGAATAATTATTTTTTTTTCATGTTACAGTGATGCCGGCCTCTCCTCCAATATGGAGCACAAGTTCAGTGACAATTACACTGACAGTGCTTCACCTGTGGCTGATAAAGGCAGCTTTGTGATACCGATTCCTAAAGGGGAGCTAGTCATCTCTGAGAAGTTTGGAAAAATCTGGTCACACCCATCAGTGTTTGGGTATGTTGCTGAGCAGAGTCACACACAGATAGAGTCACATCCTGTGTGTGCTGTAGATGGGTTCTTAAAATCCTCCACTGTCCTCCAAGAAAAACTCGCTACACCAGAAGCCACACCAATAGCCCCGTTTGAGAATAGCCCGGAAGAGATTTTACCCGGAACAACAGCCATTACAGAGGAGCAGCCTGATGTGGAGGTAGAAGGAGAAGAGAACTGCATCATGGGCACCAAAATGGACCCCGGAACAAATGCAGATAAACCCAAAGGCCACCCACTGGTTTCTGCAGAAAAGAGAAAGGTCAACCATCACAAGAAAAAAGCTGCTGGGAAGAACCGGAATTGTAAGTAAATTTAAATTTGTATTAATTAAATTGTCATATTTAATGAGCATATCTTTTTTTTTTTTTTTTTTTTTTTTACTTTTTTATTTTTTATTTTTTTTTTTTTTTTTTTTTTTTTTTTTTTACACATTTTAATCATTAATAACTTATAGTATACTTATAAGTATATAACTCTAATACATAATAGTACTAAACACTTGATGGCCACTTTATTAGGTACACAGGTACAATATATTGCAAAGCAGTGCAACAGCTCCATAATTTTAATGGCACTCCAGCAATGTGAAACTGAGAATTAAGTTCATTTTCCGTTTTGTGTCCTACCTATGAGGACGCAAGTGATGTACTAATGTCCTCCATTTCACTTTCACTTCAGCTGTGTTTTAGGAACCGTTTTTGCAGCAGACTTGTAACCTTTAATTTTCCAATGAAAGGAAATATCATGAAATGTTTGAACGCTGCAACTGTATGATATGTAAATTAAAGAAATCAATCGACCATAAATCCTACCTCTACGATGTTTATAATGTTCAGTATTTATTGCGTTTGTCAGAAATGTGTAAATTTAATTATGTTTATTTCTGAGGCAGTTATAGTTAAAAGGTGATATTGTATGGACGAAATATTGTTTATTATATTTATTATATTGAGGAGTGTTCAATTTTTTTGTCCTGTCTATTTACATACACGAGAGGAAAATAATATTAAAAACACCTCTCAATAAAGTTGTACTGCATTGCATTAGATGTACCTAATAAAGTAAATATATAATTGTAATGTTACTCCTGTAATATTCAGTAATCAGTGCCACCTTGGAGTGTAATTCATGAGAATACAATTTTTATTATTTAACCATAAATAATTTTGTTTTTGGTCTGTATTTCCAGTGCATCTTCTGTGTTGGATGGTCCTGATACATGTTCCTTTGTCTGAAGGCTTTGCTGGTATGGTAAAATGTGTGAATATAATTCAATATCACTTAACTATGTGCAGTGCATTGTTGTACAGTAATTATTTCTTTATTTATGTTTAATTGTCTTGAATAGGAGTTAAAAATAACTTTTCATAGTGTACTCTGAACATTGTTCTAACAATAATACATAGTATTTTTAAACTACTTGCAGAAGATCAAAGGTGCAAGTTAAGACATTTTGTAAAGTTAATTGAACCAACCTGCAGTGACTTTTTCAGTTCACATCATGTAATAGCATGGATTTCTTTTAGGGGAAACTTTGGTATTTTTCGACCTGGACCCTATTTTCCCATGTTTGTGTGCAACATAATTCACATAGGCAACTCCACATCGTCAAAGTAGGTCCATTAAAGTGCTCGTTTTGTCACTGATAGGGATGCGCGCGATTAGTCAACTATACAATTAAACATTGTCACGCTCACTAGTTGGCACCAGAAATACTAGTTGTTTAAACTATTTATCAATATTTCATTTATGCACAGTGCCAGTTAACTGTTGCCTTGAAGATGTTATGCAGCTGCCTGCCACTAGTTGGAGCTGCAGCCCCATCAGATGGCAGCCCCTCTCACCGTACACCGTATTCGCGTATACTCAGATCACCCAGGCAACCACTGTTTATATCAGCAAAGTCGGACAGATGACAGCTCGTAAAACCAGCGCGGTTTGGCAGTGTTTTAATCTAGAAAATGGAAATAATGTTGAATGTAGACTGTAAAAGAATAAACTGGTATGTAACCACTCGACTGGAGTAACGTTAGCAGGCTGGCAGCTGACGTCAGCTCCGGTTCGTTTACCCGCAGACGCTGTGAACCTCTTCGGTCTGAAACGGTGAAGCATTTAATGAGTTGTTGTCATGTCTTGTATGTTAATGTGTAAGGTATTGCACAGAGCAAAGTAGCGCACATTTCAG
Organism: Lutjanus campechanus; assembly: GCA_027495735.1. NCBI lineage: Eukaryota > Metazoa > Chordata > Actinopteri > Lutjaniformes > Lutjanidae > Lutjanus > Lutjanus campechanus. The sequence goes on from JAJHUR010138213.1 coordinate 6,290, forward strand.
CAGCATTTAAAGTACGATTTGGCGATTGTAGACTGTGATTAACGGCTTTAAATGGCTCTTAATGTGAACAGTATTTTTTTTTTCAGATAGTGTTTAACATCATAAATTAATAAATTCTGCTCAATTTTAACTGCTTTCTGAGTGTTTTCTTGGTGTTAGACTAGTCGACTAGTCTAAATTAAAATTTGCGTTTAATCAATAGGGAAATTAATCGCCAGGAACATCCTTGAACAGTGACAGGCTCATATTGTTAACATGTCTGAGGGCATTATGGAAAGGATCGCTTCAGAGAGAGAGAGAGAGACCTTTTTGCCAAAGAGTATATGTTTTGTTTCACCAGAAACAGACCCACCATTTACAAAAACAGTGATTTTATTATCGTCATCTTCATTCAGACTTTACAGAAACAAAATAAAACACACCAAAACTGTCTTGGTTCACCATCTGAGAGAAACTACACCTTGGCAGTCAGAGTATTTTCACATCTGATTCAGCGAATTAAGGGCTTATTTTGACCATTATTTTGATCAAACCAGAGTTGGTGACTGTTGGGAATGTGGAAAGATGAGCCAAGATGTTTTTGGTGACTTCTATTTTGTTTCTGTTGAGTCTGAATGAAATGTGTTTTACCATGAAAAAATTACTGTTACTGTAAATTGAGTTTGGTAAGAGCAATAAAACATCTGTTTCTGAGTAAACAACACGTCGCGGTCTATCTCTCCATTTGGGTAGAAATTCTTTCCATAATGTTGTCAGACACTTAAAATAACAATCTGAGCCGGTCAGTGGCAAAAAAAAGCACTTTTCATAGACATAATTAGATGATGCGCTGCTGCCTCTGAGGATTACAGCTGCATCACTTTCCCTCAGTACTACAGATCAGTATCAGGGCTGTCTCAGTGTTCTAAAGTGACTGAAAAGTGGTTTGTACAAAGTAAAGAATGAATTGATAAGTGAAAATCTATTAATTTATAACAAATAGATCTACATTCCTAGCACTGATTGAATTAGTAGAAGACAGCAGCCATAGAAAGAAAGCAATATACGTTGGGGGTATTTATTGATTTAAAAAGTGTATTTGATACGATAGACCGTCCTACTGTCTGCTACTGTCCAAGTTACTGGTTTATGGAATCAGAGGAACTGTATGTAAGTGATTAAAAAGTTATTTGGATAATCTGCAACAATTTGTGCAGTTTGCTGGTAATAACTCTGAGTTTATGAAGGTTAAACGTGGAGCCCCACAGAGGTCAGTTTTGGGTCCAAAACTATGTATTTTGTATATTAATGAGATCTGTGAAGTGTCCAAAGTATTGCAGTATCTTCTGTTTGCAGATGACACAAATATATTTTATCTTGTTTGATTTAAAGACAGTTAAAAAGACATTAGTATGTGAAATTATCAAACTTGAGAGGTGGTTGATGAAAACAAATTATCCTTAAACTGGAATAAAGCAAAATTTAGGGATTTCGGTATAATTGAAAAAAGGATGATAATGTCACTGTGGTAATAGACAGAGTTTATATTGAGAAAGTAAGTTACATTTTTGACAGTTATAATGTACCATAAAATTACTTAAAATCTCACATTGAAAATATAAAGAGAAAAGTGTGCAAAAATACTGGAATTTTATATGAGGTAAAGGACACTTTAGGTCTTTTACACTTAATATTTTGTAGTGTTCAGTTATTCTGCCATATTTTGGAAGCTGCACGGGGCTGTGTGTGTGTGGTAACATGTATGTGACAAATACCAAACCTTTATATGTGTTACAGAAAAGAGCAATATGATTTAAAAACAAGGTGAATGCTAAAGAACAAACCGACAAACTGTTCAAAGATTTAGTTGATTTAAAAACATTATTAATGCATAAAGCTAGAAATAGATTATTACCTGAAAATGTGCAGAAGTTGTTTATATCGAGTTCAAATGATGATGGAGTGAAACTTTGGAAATCTCCGAACAAAGATTTAAAATGTTCTAATATTATTCAATCTAAGAAAATGAATAGAGAATAATGGGACATTATGCACTTAATGAGTGATATTTATGTTAAGGTGGTATTAAAACAAAAAAAGGGCATCTGTATTAATGTTATTATTAAAACAGGGTCAGGTAATGTAAGATTGATCTTCCTCCAGCTCATTTGTTGTTGTTTGTATTAGTAGACCATCTGTTTTGTGAAATTGAAATTGCGAAAGAGACTGAAATGAGCAAAATAGAAGAAATGAAATGAGATGGCATAAAAAGAAATGAATTTAAGTCCCAGGCTGAAAAACACCGAAGTTACCCTTTAAGTAACCTTGCCCTGAAACTGAAATTCACACACATCACACTTGGATCTGTTACTCGTTGATATTTTTCTCCGTAGGTAGGTGTTTTACCTGCACGGACAAGGACAGATGCGGCAACCTGGTGGCCATATTCAACTCTGATGATGATGATAGGCTGTATCAACGAGCTCTCAATGAAACACTGACAACATGCTGCGGAGTCTCTCCACCCACCGCTCTGAAGACTTGCGCCGTGTGCCGTGACCAGTCCGACACCATCGACATACTCTGCTCAGAGGACGTGAGAAACGTGGAGGTGGAAGATAACGATGGAAAGCTACAGACCTCTCCATCAGTCTGTATGTATTACATGAATATGTCAAACACGATTTTCTGCTGGTTTGAGTAATTTGCTGGTCAAAAGATGTCCAGACATCTCGGTTAAAACTGAGATAAAGAGAGAATTTATCAAACGCTGGGGCTACATCTAACCATGAGCGCCTAACTACAGTTAAAAGTGACGTAATCGATTATGGAAATACATCGATTTGCAAAATGTGTCGAGCATATCTTTGAACTGCTGCACCCGGTCTATGGTCAAAGCATGGATTGACCTGGAGAACAAGCTGCAGAGAGCAAGCCAGCAACAAGCGCAGCAACTAATGATTATTTTCATATTCAATTAATCAGACGATTATTTTCTGAGTAACGCTGAAAACTGTCCATCAGTGTTTCCTAAAGCCAAAGATGACGTCCTCAAATGTCTTGTTTTACTAATAACCCGAAAAGATAGTCAGTTTACTGCCATAGATGAGGAAAGAAACCAGAAAATATTTATATTTAAGATACTTAAGTCACTTATATTTTCTGAACGTTTCTTTATCGCTCCTGTGATAAAAGTATGTCTGACTGCACCGCTGCTGTTAACTTTATACCATCTGTCATCTAACAGTGTTATTCTGCCGTTTTGTACTTTCGGTTTGCTATAATGACCACGTATGAGTGAGAAATGGCTAAAAATAATGTTACAGAGAGTCTGTAATTTGTTTCAGTTGTTTTCCTCACCCCACACTGATGCAGAAACACACTGTCAGTGATGCGTTTACCTACATATGAATCTAGTGATGAAATAACTCCACGTCAAAAACTGTTAAAGTTTAAAGTCAGGTACTTTAGTAAAAATATTAATTAATTGTACAGTTTAGTGAAAGGGTTGACACAGTGATTAGTGATTTAAGATTTTTTTTTTCTGATCAGGCATCTGACAAATGGAGTCCATTAAATGGGGTGAAAATTAGACTAACTACTAACTTTTAAGGGTTTTGATCAAATAAAATATTAAAACATTAATGAGACAAGTTTTCAATATTTATTTTGGGCAAACTGATTTTACTGTTTGCCTAAAATAAATATCTGATCATTGGATCAATAAAAAAAATCATTAATTGTTTAAATAATCATTAGGTGCATGCATTAGGAGGTACGGCAAGATTTTTTTTTATAGTGGTGACAAAACTAAAACAAACAAATGATATTATCAGTTTGGCATCACATTTTCCACGGAGAGCAAAGGAGCTTTAGTTTAATTCAAACTCCCTCTAAGAAATATTACATATAAAGAATTCCTCATGAAGAAGAAACACAAGATGAAGGGTGTCATATGTCGATAGTCTTCTTGTGAATTCGGCATCAGTTTCATCCATAAAGATAAACTGTATTTCTGTGCAAACGTTACAGTTTGGATTTTGTTACCTTAACTCATTATCAGCCTCATTTCCCTAGCTGAGGTGTGTGTGATGGAATTTGAGGATTTTTGGAGTGTTGGAGCTGCTACCAGTTGTTAGCATGTTTTATATGAATAATAATCATCATAATCATCATCATCGTTATTATTATCACTTAATGCTTTATTATGTTTAATACTTTTTGATCCAAACTTGCTCAAGTGTTTAAAAACCTCCAAGTTTAATAGTTGGGGTGCAACTGCTCCACTTACTCCATTGCTCAGGTGTCTATACATATAACCGTTGTTAAATGACAATATTTGACTTTGCAACCAGCCGTAGCTGCACAGTGAAATATACTGTAGTCACATGAATGGTTTTGAAATGTCAGTTAGCAGGGTATTCCCCAGGAAATTGTTTGGCCAGCAGCAGTAGCAGAAGCAGTTAGTTCAGGTCGCCTCTAGTCTAGTGTCTGGTTCAGTGAGCAGGGGACAGCCTGAACAATAGTCAGAAAATATATTTCTCTGCTCTTTTCTCATAGAATTTAATAACTTATTTCTTAAAAGCATTAAAATTTCTGTGATATTAGTGGAAGCAGTCTTTGCTTTCTATAAATTATTAATCAAAATGGCTCATCTTCCACCAGATTATACCACACACTCTAGTTGTCAGTTTATTAGGTACACCTAGATAAATCTCATGCAGTCTAATGCAACAGGTCTGCAATAATGAAACTGTTTCAGAGAGGTGCTGGTCCAACTTCATGGTTTTTTGGTAGATAAAGTTTATTGTGCTGTTAAGTTCATTTGCTTTTTACTGACTGTTGTCTCTATTATATGTGTAAAGCATTAACTTTATTTTCTTTAATTTTAAATGTTCTTCCTCTTTAGGTGAACTGAAAAACACTTGTGACCGTGCACGTATTGGCTTGATTGCTGGAGCTGGTATGTATTTAACACAAACACTGAAGGTCAGTTTATGACTGACATTGATGAACTGCATGATTTTAAACAATGCCAGATATGTGTGTTTGTTTGTTTTTTTCAACTTGACCCAAGATTACAGACATGTGTTTTCATTTTGCAGTCCTCTTTGGGGTTGTGGTGGCAGCGCTGCTGATCCGCAGTGTAAGTGTCGCTCAGTGTAGTCGCTGATCACACAAGTTTGAACAAGTTCAACTGAGAAACAAAACTTTCTCAAATCAGGTTTCTGCATGAGTCACTTTAGTGATTACATTCATTCTAGGTCTTATGTCTTACATATTTCATTTGTATTTGTTTGTTTTGGATATGGGCACATTTAACTACTTCAATATGTTTTTTGTTGTTTTTCTTATAGTGCTGCCAGAGATGCAACAGGTAGGTCCAGTCTGATCTTAGTGTATTCCATTTAATCGATGTGTGTGTGTGTGTGTGTGTGTGTGTGAGTGAGTGAGAGAGAGAGAGAGAGAGAGAGAACTGAGAATAAACTGTACTTTGAGGGTTTATCAATTTTTAGTCTTCAATGATGCTGGGAAGATCAAACTCTTGGCTATTTAAACGGGCCAGCCTTGTAACGGGCCAGCTTACTGTGGGTTGAATTTTTTATTGAATATAGGCTCAGTCAGATGGATAATCTGACAGAGTTGACATTTTACAGAGTTGATAAAATGCCTTTTTTTTTTTTAAATTCCACAGCATAGCCATAGTGAGTGAACATTTTATTTTTTAAGCTGCTAAAAGTCCTCTTCATGCTAATCAAAATACAGTCTTTTTATTGGGTTTTTCAGGTTTTCAAAAAGGTACAGGCAGTACAAGGTGAACCAAAGCATTTTCTTAAAAACAAATGCTCGACCCCTTGCCCTCCCAGGGCAGAAAGCCAGGGCTCACTGTACGGTAATACGGAGGTGAATGTCAGCTGGGGCACCAAAGATGGCCGATAGGGCATTAGGAGTAATGACCACATCATAAGCCTGGTTAATTGTTTCAGATATATTTGACCAGAAATTTGTCAGTTTGGGACAAGACCAGAACATAAGGATGTGATTAGCAGGGGATTGTTTGTACCGGTTACAGGCATCACTGACATTGGAGAATATTTTGGCCAGCCTGGCGTTAGTATAGTGGATTCTATATAGGATTTTACACTGGATTAGGCCATGCCGGCCACATATTGAAGAAGAATGGACCAGATCTAAAATATGATTCCACTGTTCAGGTCTGTCCCTAAGTCATTTTCCCAGGCGTGTTTGACTTGGGTAGGGAGGCTTGGGCTGGCCACATCCATGGAACCACAAATAACTAAGATGCCTTTCCTCTGAGCAGGATCCATATTCAGGAGGACATCAATCAGAGTTTCAGGGTGGCCACTGGGGAAGTGAGGAAACTGTTTTTTGATATAACTTCTAATTTGGAAAAAAACGGAAGAGGTGGGAATTGGGTAGATGGTGTCTCACCGAAAGCTCAGTGAAAGATGAGAAAGTTCTGTCTGCATATAAATCCTTGATGGGTACTATACCATTATTGGACCAAGTTCGGAACGCTGAGTCTTTACGTGACTCAAATTGACTTTCGGATGCGAGTAGGTTTATTCCCCCAAAGGAATTTGGACACCATTTTGTCTAATTTGTCAAAAAATGCTTTAGTGATGAATACAGGAGTGTGCTGGAGAAGGTATAAGAACTTAGGTAAGACAATCATTTTAATTAAATTTATTCGACCCGCCAAGGATGATTAAATCATGTTTTGTAAAAATATGACGGAGCTGATGGAAATCTGGGACACAACTTTAAAGAGCCAACATTTTCATAAAATTTTTTTTTTAAACAAACATGATTATAATAGCACACTTTTATGCCCATATTATCCATAGGTATTGTTAGTTTCAGATTGTGAAGGCTTTTAACACATTTTTTAATTGTTTACATATATATTTGAATACCAAACATACTATTACACACTATTAAAATTATGAATATTTCTAATTCAACATATTCACACTAGATCTCAGATCATGTTTTTTTGTTTGTTTTTCTTTGTTTGAAATAGGACTGAAAACAGTCAGAACTGAAGAACACTGTATGAGCAAGACGAAGACAACAGTCTGCCGAGGACATTCTCTTGCCAAGACATTTTATTTCCATCTAATGATCCTTAGATTTAGCTGCCATGCAGAAAATAGCTTTTTAATGTTTACACTTTGGGACAACTGCTGCTTTAGATTACTGGCATTATTGTTTCATCTGTTGTTTATTTTCTTGAATGATCAATTCATTGTTTAGTCTGTAAAAT
>JAJHUR010138215.1:2057-77490 GCA_027495735.1 Lutjanus campechanus
CCTACTAATACTGAGTTCATCATTAACTCAGCAGAGCTGAGACAAACATCCGCTCTGTAAACATTTCTCCCCATCACTTTTTTCCCTGTTGCCTCTCCTCGGAGGGGGGGGGGGGGGGGGGGGGGGGGGGAGAGAAACAGCGTGTGAACTAAAGATGTTACACTCTTTGCCATCTTTTCTAATAGATGCACTACAGTTTGCACGCTGGGTGACACTGAAGGCACCGTCCCAGATGTGAACAGCAACACAGAGTGGGAGGACAGGCAGAAGGTTACAGTTCAAGGGAAAGAATGAGGGAGGGAAGGATGGTGACGGGAAACCAGGCTGTGTTCAGGACATCCTGTACGAGTTTTATCCCATCGTGCATCCACCTGACCTTCAACAGATACCTCTGACAGCTAATACAAAATCAACCTGTGAGTGGAGATAAGGCAGGCCTAAAGGGTTTGTTACTTCAAACCATTTTCAAGGTTTTTGCTGTTTTGTGCAGTGGAGAGATCCAAAACATGCACTTTTTTTTCTCAAAATGCACTCCACTGCACCGTGCTGCTAATCTTTATTTTAGTTGTATTGTATATATTTTTAGTTGTACTGTCAGACAATTTTTACATAGGGGAGACCGGGGAGTGTTGTAACTTAAATGTAAAACTGTCAGTTCCCGTTTGAGCTCACAGCTCACAAGTAGCAGGTCTCTGTGAGCAATATTGTGGATTTTATGACCAAAAAACTCATTTTCAGGCAAAAACAAAACAAAAACAAAAAAAACAGTAACTTAAAAAAAAATAAAAATCAAGATTATTATTTACCTAATGTTCATTGTATTGAAGATGCAAGGAGAAAATATTTTCTGATTTCTCTCCGGTGTCCTCCGGCTGCTCAGCTTCAGCTCCTGGTGAGTTAAATATAGTTTTCCTGATGGACAGATAGTTTAGATTATTTGTTGCTAAAGTAACTGACTGTTAACATTAGCTGCCATTATCGAGCAAAACAGAAGCATCCCAGTAATTGAAGCACATTGAGTTTACGCTTGTCGTATGAAATGTGCTATATAAATAAAGTTGAGTTGAGTTGAGTTGAGTTGAGTAAGTACGATTGGTCACTGGGATGAACACAGCCTCCAAGGCCAACAGGGAAAACAGTATTGAGGTTGTTTACAGAGTTTCCTGATAGCCAGATAGCTTTACTTGTTGCTATAGTAACTCAGCTAACCGCTAACTACTGTTAGCTCAGGTAGCCATAACTCAACCCATGGGGTGCCAGAAGTAGTCCCTGTTGTCAAGTTGGCGTCTGTTGGTCTCTGAAGCTGGTTTCCCCGTCCAGCTGTGTTGACTGGGAGCTCCCAGAATCAGTTAATAGGACTGCTGTCCTTCCTACGTCCATGGACCAATTTAGCCTCATGACGGGTGGGTGTAGCACACAGCGCTATCGGTCAACTTAAACACCAATCAATGTGTGCGGCAAGTCCTTCCCCCTACCTGTGTGTTTTACAGGAAACACGTAAGTAATAAGAATTCCGCTCGCCATTTCATGCAAACTTTATGTTGCATTGCATTGATGCCACCTTCAAACCCACCAGCTAAAACAGTTAGGGAACAGTTGTAAAAGTTTGTTAAAATGATGAGAATTTCTGCATTGTATGCATGGAGTACTTTGCAAACTCAAGGCCAAAGGAAGTGTGAGTAAAGTGAGTACATTGTAAGATCTGGGCCCACAAAGTCTGCCGCCCAGGAGCAGTCATATTCATTCACCACAACTATGACAGTGATTGAACCCTTATGTGACACATGGAGATTCAGGAAGACAGTCCACACACACACACACACATACAAAGTGTTTTTGTCACTTTAAATTGTTCAGTTTATTTAAAAAAATGTATTCTTCAATAACGTTCTTTTATATATTTGAGCAAATTGCCTCTCATTGCTACATCTCTTCCCAGGTGTTACAACTCAGTTGGGGTTGTAACAACGGAACTCTTTGTATTTGATATTAACTCACATAATCTGTGACTGTGTAGAGGACGCCCAGGACTTAGTTGTATCACCACGTATCAAAGTTTTAGAGATCTAGCATGAACAGTCATTTGTTACTAATATCCCCGGTCTCCCCTTTATATTTTTTATCTCTTTTGTGAAACTGCTACGGACTGGGAGAAATAGCATTTTGTTTTTTATGTATTCAAGTCCACTAGTAAATGGCAATAAACTAAATCTTGAATCATCATGTTGCAGAGACAAATACAGATAAACACACAGGGCATTTTGGTGATATGAGCGGTTCAGCCTTTCTAAAATTAGGCCTTCCTTTGACTCACTCATTCACTCATCCTCTCTTTTTCTTCAAAAGCTCTTTTGGCTCTTGATAGGAAGAAAAAAAAAAGACTAAAAGCCACAATTGAAACCAGATGAAAGAGGACACGAGTGAAGAGCACATGTCGTGTCAGCGTCTAACTTCCTCTCATTATCCAATAAGAGAGCAGCAGTGTCAGCGTCCAACTTCATCCTATTATCCGGTGAGGGAGCGGCATGTCAGCGGTGCCCGAAATACTCAGGGGACAGGGAGACATAAACAAAGAGCAAAGTTTAGATTCACAATCACACACACAGAGGCAGATTCAAACAGGAGTCCGTCCCAGGCCTTTTTAGTGAAACTCTAGAGCGCAGCAGCTCCAGGCGTGGTATGCCGATTGTAAACACTGCCGTGAGGAGACAGGGAGAGGAGGATCTGCTCTCCCCACTCTGCTTTCTGTCTTCTGGCAGTAGGAGGACAAAGTAGTAGAGGCATTACATCATCTGTAACACATTACACAACTGACATTCACACATATATTATCCACAGAGAAACTTAACGTGATCGTCTTGATTAAATCAAACTCTATTTTTAATACCATTTATGGTTTTCTGCATTAGCCACTGAGTGTATTAATATTCTGTGATTACTTTTCTATATAGTGGCTTTCATCCTTGGTGGCGGGGTCCGCCATTCGTGTCCTGGATTCAGATACGCCTACAACTTGAGCTTGTTTGGTTGCACTGTAAACAGATACAGTTGCTTCTGTTGTATTTCTGATACATTAGCTGCTCAATGAGCGTTGGCTGCAGTATTAAACCGCACATTTGTTACCATGGTAACCACAGGTGTCGTTAAATAAACCAGGACCGAAATCTTAAAAAGTAAAACTTTCAACAAATTGTAAATTAAGCACAAACACATTCATAGATGCTATTATAATGCAGTTGTACCATCTATTTTTGTAATGTCAGTCATAGCTAATTGCTACAAAGTAGGGTTAAAAAAAAGAGGCCTGGTGATTTTATAGTGTTACTCTATCTTAGAGATTTGTTCTGTTGTGAGACAGTGAGGTGTGTTCCAGGATATAACAGCTGCACCCATGAAGCTGTGCACAGTCCATCCTGTACATGACAGTGTAACAAATGGCCCCAATACATGCTTATCCACCTTTGACAGTTAGGAAATGTTTATGCTTTGGCAGATGCAGCAGAGACGTGTCATGTCAAACCATGTGCTGTGCTAAAAAGAAAAAAAACATGTGTTTGACATATGCTTTGTATTCTTAGATTTGAATATAAAGAGAAGACAAAGTACAAATACAAAAAAATTACCACACCGATACTTAATAACACTTAATTTGTTCTCTTTAAAAGTATTAGTTTCCATTATGCAATCACAGACACACTTTTCAGTTTTTCTGTAATTTACCTCACAATTCATTAACATAATATATATATATTTTATAACAACAATGTATTAAATGAGAAAACAATGTGACAAAGTGAAAGAGGTTGCTCATAGCTGTGAACCTACAGAGAATTATCACCTGAATCTGCAGCTCCCCTCAGCTTTAAACTTTCAGCTCATTGTTCAGTTGTCCAGCCCACAGCTTCACAGTTCTGGTTCACGCTCATCGCTCTCATTGCGCTGTATGTGCATGTATGCAGAGAAGAAAGAGTGGAGCATTTAGCAGCTAAAGAGACGGATACTTCCCTTAGGAGTTGGTGGAGACCAAAAACAGGGCTAAAAGAGAGTGAATATTTGACTTACATTCATCAAATGGCCACAAACACGACTCTACAAGTTCACCTCATCAACTTCAAATATAATATGTCAACGCTGTGTTCACAACCTGTTTCCACTGCCCCCAAGTGGCCTCAAAAAAATCTATTATTAACCTACATGACTATTCATAAATCCACATCTATAATTTCATGCATTCCATCCGAAGGCTGACACAAACATAACAGAATTCATTCTACAGCTTTATTAAATTTAAGCTGCCGCCTTCAGATGAAACATGCATTTATTCTATATTCCTTTATAATTTCTTTTTTCTTGGCGCTTTTTACACAAATAACATGATCTCATTTGGCATTTATCTATTTGTCAAGGACCAGCCTGATCATCGACACAAGACCCACACATAATATCTCTGCCTGTATGTGATTCAGCTCAGGTGCATTCAAGAAATCACACAATAGATTTAGCCTGGGACACAAATCCCTGGACTCTCTTACATGCAGTTCAGTAGTTTTCTCCTGGCAGGCTTTAGATTCAGAACAGATTGCGATTTATAATTTCACACAAAAAAAGACAGAGGTTGCAGACTAAACTACTCCTGCTTTTTATGCAGACATGGAGTATGTGCAAGCAGGTTCTAAATGGGGGAGAACAGGGGCAATTGTGCTCATTTAAATCTACATCGATTTTTATCTCTGGGTTAAAAGTTAACATGAACAAACTAAAATTGGGCAGCTGACTAGCATATGAGATTTTATCAGCCACATGGCCCGGTGTAAACACTTAAAATGTAAAAATTACTTTTAACTCAATTCAAATGATAAAAATCTAGTTACCGCTAGAATAGTTGCTTACAATGCTTGACAATAAAGAATCTGAATTACATACAAAAAATCCTAAGCAAAATTTTTAGATAGTATAGCAGTAATGTGATTACTTTGAGGTGTATTTTTATGAGCAATACAGTGGGCTAATATGACTTGTTTTTCAGTGTTAACTGCCCGCTACCATTGCTCTGACACATCAAATTTGATATTATAGTCTTTGCTTATTAGTGAAAATATAGCAATTGTATTATCAAGTAGTGTACATATACATAGGTAAGGATTAAATATAAAGATCATGAAATAATAGTTTTTTTTTAAAAGTTACAATTGTCGCCCGTCTCCCCTACCTACCAGTACAAACTTCTGATCTTTCTCCACACATGCACACTAGATTTACATGCAGGGACAAAAATTTGATTCATAACATGAAAGAAAGAATAGTTCTGAATGCAAGCAATGGATTTCCAATGTTTTTTTCTTAGATAATCTGCTAAACAGAGAGACAATCCTTTGTATGGCACTGGTATGTAAAACCTGTGTTTCTCATTTCTCTGCCCCAGTTTCAAAGAACAGGATTTACTGTGATATTTTATGGTCCCGCAAAAACAGAGAGCAAACTGGAAACTTACATCAAATGTAAATCATGAATTCCAAAAGTGGATACATTTGTAGCATAACAGCCGTATAATATTATAATGCTGAGACTTCAACTTGCGCTCTTTAACGCATCATAATGTTGGGAAAATAATGATGATGCAAACGGCCTATTAATGCGGGGACCACATCGCCTAACAGATTTAGAATTTCCATCACGCAGGGAGAGAATGTTGCAATCATCACGGAGACTTGAGAAAGCCCAGCGAGGTGCTCAGACTTTATTAGATTTGTTCTGTGGTTGTCAGGGGGAATTTCTACAAAAATACTGGAACGTCCTGACTGTCTGTTGAGGAAGATTTTCAGTGGGTCCCAAAAGAGACTTTACAGGAAAAGACCATAAAATCCTTTCAGAGAACATTCCAGCAACAATATCACAGTCTACTGGAGCAAGCCAAGTTTATAGCTCTGATATGAAATGTTGGAGATGAACGAATTTACCCAGCACACACTCACACGCGCGCGCACACACAGACACACACACACACAAACACAGACAGCCCCAGAGAAAAAAAATCAGGGACATGAAAACCCAGTTTACTGGACTGAAAAATATATAAATTAAATGAATTATAAAAAGATGTTTCATTGACTTTATTATGGGCACATAACAGTCAAAGTGGTATTAGAGCAGCTCCAAGAATTCAGCCCCTCAATCCCAAGGGTCATGTCTGCTGAGGCAATATCTGGGATGAGGGAGGCATTAGGAAAGGGAACACTGCTCTCTCCTGGACAGACAGGCACACTGCAGCCATTTCTATATAATCTATATACATGTAAAGTCTTACGTCTTGGAGCAGTTTTGCAACACATGGCTCTATCTGAAGAATTTTAACCACATAATCATACATCCTAACAATAAAAAGTGTATCTCAGTAGCTGCAGTAATGTAATGTTTTGATTGATTCTCATTCAGCTCTCTGCTTTAGTAATGGCCGTCTACTTTTCTGGATTATAACAACTTGATTTTACGACCCGTTCCCTTAATCTGCTCTTTTTATTTCAGTAAAAGCGTGTCAGTTAAGTTTCTGTTCGTGTTGTGCGTCTGATGTCACAACGTCCACATCTTTTACAGATTTTTCTCCCTGCAGTCGAGCTACAAGACAAAATTGTACTCTGTGATAAAAACACAGTGTATTATGTTTCACTTATGGTCCACCTGAAACGGTTAAATTGTGTTGTTTAAGTTTTCCGATACTCACTGAACCAGATTTTTTCGTCAGGCTAACGTTAAGTCTTTGCTAATGTTAGCAATTATATTAGTTACATTTATTAAACTAAAGTAATACACTAAGGTTAACACTAAAACAACTACTTTCCCTTCAACCACAGACGCAGGTTTACACAGAGGAAACTTTTATTTAAATTTGGCAAATCAGATCACTTTTACATAAACCATGCACAAACAAAGAATTCCAATTACATCGGAAGAGTTTGATTTGATTTATACGAAATATCCTATCCTATCCCAAATATCCTACATTCTGATGTAATAACTTTTTAGTTGCTTTATTATCATGTTTGTCAGTGAATGACTGTATTTTAAATTGCTCTAGATATTTGTGTGCGAGTGCAGTGTTATCTATTGAATGATAGCGGCCAGAGTCATTCAGTGCAGAGGATGATTTTATTTAACTTTTTTCAATAACTGAATCACATTTAAAACCGTCAAGTGCTCTAATATGTTTTCTTTTTGGCACAATGTGATGATCTTATGATGATCTCTTGATCCCATGTTCTTGATTAGCTGAAGTGTGTGTCTTGATACAACAGGAGTTACTGGTGGCTGTAATCGTTCCTGCTGACCATATTATCTATGAAGGTCCCGTCCCATCCCACAATGGACAGAGGAGAATAGACAGATGGAGTAGCATTTCATACTAAAAGTACAACTTTGGCAAATAGACACTTGATTTGAGCATCTCAGACCTCCGAAGCCTCATATTTGACTTGGCTGAACGTCAGAATGTATTTTGGCACAGTGCAAGGACTGCAAATGTATTCCCAATGCATTTAAACTGGAATTGCATTAAGAGGTGACCTTTAGGGCTGCAACTGACGATTTTTTTCCATTATCGAGGTGATTATACACTAATGAAAACATACTGAATGATGAAACTAATGAAAACTCTCCGGCCGTATTCTGAAAATTTATTTGAAAGGCAGAGCTAATCAAAATGTGGGACATTGTCTCAATATGTGGGATGTGAGACAAGCCATAAAAAAGGTGTGCAGTCCCACATAAAGTGGGACACCTGCTCACCCTGTTTTCAAGGGCTGTGATCATGTTTGAGAGGTGTGTTCTTTTCTTATAATCTTTCTAATAAATATTCAAATGTAGCATTCAGCCTCAGCTGGCTGTGATCCCATTCTTGTCTGTTATGTACATGCCAGTTCAAACCACGTCACCAGGGAAAATGAATGGTAAAGAAAGGTATCTGTATTCCATTATAGTAACAGATAAAAGATGTAATAAGATTACAGAAAAATTTGGATTATTAGTAGGATTACAATTTTTTAAAAAGAATGATACCCTATAATGCACACAGCTGCCAATTCATTATCATGGCCTCTTGTGAAAAAATGCTTCACTGGGTGGAAATTTGGCCATTTCTCGTCTTTAAATCAATCAATAAATAAATAATTTGCACACAACAAAGGAAGGAACAGCTGGGTAAACTAATAAACCTAATGAACATAAAACACTTCATGATTAATCATTATTGCTTGATTATTAAATAATCTGCATGTATTTTGATAATCGATTCATCGTTTTGAGTCATTTTTTAAGAAACAGCTATCGATTAATTATCGACTAATTGAGAAAATAATCTACTGATTAATTGATGATGAAAACAATTTTAGCTGCAACCCTAAAAACACTGTATTAGGCTAAACAATTTCACCATATTTTATAGTGAGATAAACCAAAAGTAATGAAAAGTAATCGAGTTACGTTACTTTAACAATGTGATAGCTGGATTACATTACTCACAATATTTTTTTTAACAGGTATTTAGTAACTGGATAGGAATACATTTTAAAGTAAGTAGTTATGAATGATGAATCAGGTAAATTTAGTTGGAATTTAGTTTGAAATTTGTCTATCAGTATCTTTTTTTCAGTAGATGAAAGGTATGTTGCAGGTTACCAATGATGACAGTATTTGTACTCAAACCCTTGTTATCTTGCAGTAAGAGCAGTTGTTGCTACAAGGACAGAAAGCGCTGTTTGGGTTTATGACAGTGACAGACAAACCTAAACATACAGTAACAGTAATCAGTCAAGCCTTGCTCACCTGACAAGGGTTTAATTACTGCATCACTGAGCTAGTTTTTCTCTTGCTTTATCAAGCATCTTAAACAAATCCCTCCATAAACCTGCTCAGGACGCCATCTGGACCAGCTGCCTGTCTCCATTCACCTTCTCCAACCTTCCCTGAGCCTTCAATGGACAAACTGTCAGGCCGAGCTGCAGACGAGTCAACAAAGCCAGAGGAGGGTCGGCCGGGGGGAAGGGAGGGGCTGTTTACTATATATCAGATAAAGCCTGTTTCCTTTGTTTGATCTTCCATCACTGTCACCTGGGACGAGGATATTCAAGGTTGCACAGGTCACTCCGAACATTTTGGAATAGTTTAGAAATATTAAATTCAAGTGAGTTTGTTAGTACGGAGGAGATTTGGTTGCAAAATGATTCTTCCCACCTTGTAGCATATTCAAATTATGGTTGAAAAAAGCACATTTGAATAAAGCTTGCAGGACACTGAAAGAAAACCCTTATATGTTTTTGTTTTGCTCTGCAGAGGACTGTCATTGTTCTCTCTTACTCACTAATTCAAGCAGATTAAACAAATTAAACTATATATCTACTTTTTTATGTGTTATGGGCAAGTTTCTGATATATTAGAAGTAGAATTGGGAATTGACACTTTGGGGCAGAGAATTGTAAAGTAGTTAAATTTGCTCGAGCTACAGTATAATGTGAGGCCTTTAAATACTAAAACTGTCGACTGAAGTCTTCACATGTGTCGTTGCAGGATTCATTGAAGAACAGAGATGAGAAAAGATCCACCATTTATTCTCAATATGTCATGCAAGTCCTGTTCTCACCACTGAGCGGCAGTAATGTGTAACGTCTGCTGCTCCATCACCACTGCAGCAAAAATGAGGAAGATGTGAACAGGAAAGAAGTTATTGGCACTGGCTGTGTATATAGTACAGAATGCAATTTTGTCTATTTCAACAAGGAAGAACAAACAAAAACTCCCCCTAACAACAAATCCCACAAATCCAGCTCAGAAAAAAGTCGTTGTGTAAAACCACACACAAACACATCGATCATCTGGCAGAGGGACTGCCTACATGATGCCAATTTAAAGACAGACTGCTTGATATTGTGAAGTGCACAATTTAATTTATATCTACCGATGTTATGTTCATTTTTTTTTCTTTTTAGTGCCCATATAGAAATGGTCTGTTTTCATTAAAGGGACAGTTCACAGAGAGTAGTTCCTACATGAAACTGATAACAACAAGGTCTGTGGATTATCTTGAGTAATCAGGTTCTGATTCCTGCAAAGAGACACTGCTGTTGAGCTTTTCAAATGTATTTTTTGTGCTTTGAGCACCACAAGCTGAGTGCTATTTACTTTCATTATACTGAAGAGAAGGCAGACATTTCTAAGACTGATATCTCCTCACACCAAAACTATCTATCTATATGAATTTTTGATTTTGGGGTGAACTGTCCCTTTAATGTCTGTGCTCTTCCTCCACCTGCTAGCTTCCCACAAGGCATCTGGAGGCCAGGGACACCTGTCATTGTCGACCTCTGACCCCCAGCTGCAGCTCTGTGCTGTGGACACTTGAGATGCCCTCTGACAATGTATGGAGCACACATGCAGATGCACACACACACAAACAGGCACACACGTACACACACACACAGACACACATAATTACATTACCTGCAATAATGCAATACACTGCAGACAGGTGCTTTACAGACTGAATCAGACAACACACTGCCTGTGTGTGTGTGTGCCTATGTGGCTTTCCTCTTTGTTTCTCCTTTAAACAGCATTAAATACATCCCCATATGTCTGAGACCACTGTTGTTGCCTGACATTACAGTCTGTGTGTGCTGTGTGTGTGTGTGTGTGTGTGTGTGTGTGTGTGTGTGTGTGTGTGTGTGTGTGTGTGTCATTCATGTATTTGTGTGCAAATAAACGTCCTATGGAAAGCAGAAGGCTGCAGGCTGTTATCTGCTCATGTGAATGTTTGCTGTAACAACAGAGCTCTGGCTTCTGTGCAACAAGCAAAGGAGATTTACTCTGACATTAAGATAACGCCATGTCTTTCCCTCTCTCTCTCACACACACACACAAGCTGAAGCCAAGAGAGTAGACAGATGTGATGTGGACACAATCACTGGAGAGCACTCATGGGAATATTGAGAATAGGATTAGCTAAGAGAGCACTAGTCAGGAGAGCTTGAAGACAAAGAAAACGGCATGAAATTGATCAAAGATGATGAAAGATAACGCAAATTGAGCGGAGGGTTGATCTGCTCAGTTGACTAAACATGTGTGATGAGGAGAATTACACCTTTACACGCTTTTAACGTGACAGATGTGCCTGCCTGGTCTCAGGCCTCCAGCCTCGGAGAAACCGACCACCTAATCAGCCCAGCAAGCCTTCTGCAGTGGGCCATAAAATGCAAATATGTGCCACTCTGATACCGACCTACTGCTCATTCAGTCCCACAGAATAACACCAATCATAGATGGGAGGACCCTTCTGATTGATTCTAGAGCAACAGAGGCTTAAGGTGGGACTTATAGGTGTAACCGCTGGGGACATGGCTCAGTTTAGATAAGAGATAAGCTTATCAAGACATCTACTGTCGCACTGTATGTATGCCAATCTGTTTGTAAGTTTGTGATCTAATGTGGGTATAACATCGTTACCGACACCTCTGCCAGTGTGTGTCTGCGCATGTGTGTGAGTGAGATGACTGTTTGCAGAAGCTTTATCAGTCAGCAACACAAAGAGCTATTCAATGGCCAGAGAGACACAACAAAGGGACAATTTACTGCAACAAAGACACCTCCGTCCTGGAGGCCGTGCTGGGTGCAAATCAGAACAAAAACCCTCCCATGAGCCGGCAATAAAACCACAGACCATCATGCAAAATTACAAACTCCAGTGGAACATGCCTGGGTGTCCACGAGCCTTTGTAAACAGGAAAACAATGACATAGACAAGATAAAGGGTCAGTTCACCCACATTACAAACGAAATAAACATTTTATTTATCTTGAGATGAAATGATTGCCAGTGTACCTGTCACCCTGGTTATAACAGTTTTTATGGGACTATTTCATGTGTAGGAAGTAGCTCCAGTGAACATTATTTACATCACGCTCGCTCACCATATTCACACGGCAGCCATTTTCCTCAGATGTCATGCTCAGGGTGAGAAGCTCAAATGCTGTTATCAAAGGGATCATGGGTTACACTTTATTTTACAGTCCACTAATAAGACGTAACAAGCTACTTTGTGTCAAATTAGACAAAAACTAGAAATAATATGTTCTTTATTAGACACCTTTTATTATACTTTATTAGAGAGTAATTAGGGACACGTTACAACAGAACTGTACTGTAAACTAAAGTGTATTATTTCCTTACTGTTAGACTCTTATTAGAATCATTGGGGACATGTTAAGACATAACTGTACTGTAAACCAAAATGAGATCACATTTCTGCTAAAGTCTAAGAAGGCTCTAACAGTGGGAAATAACACACTTTAGTTTACTGTACAGTCCTATATATGCTGCCTCTGGGTCAAATTCTGCAGAATTCTAATATCAACTATCATAGTTACGCAGATGACACACAGATATATCTTGCACTGTCCCCAGATGACTGCAGTCCTTTAGAGTAATTGTGTCACTGTTTGGAGCAAGTTAAAAATTGGATGAACCAAAATTTCCTTCAGTTAAATCAAGAAATTGTTTTTGGCAATAAAGAGAAGAGGGTTGCTGTCAGTAAACACCTTGAGTCACTGTCGCTAGAAACTAAAGACCAGGTCCGAAACAGCCTTTTACCAACTGAAGAATATATCAAGAATTAAGGGCTTCATGTCCAAAAAAGATCAGGAGAAGCTTATTCATGCTTTCATCTCCAACAGACTTGACTACTGTAACGGTCTTCTGACTGGACTCCCCCAAAAAAGTATTAAACAACTGCAGCTCATTCAGAACGCAGCAGCTCGGGTTTTAACCAGAACAGAGATCAGAGCACATCACCCCTGTTCTTAAGACTTTACACTGGCTCCCAGTCAGCTACAGAATAGATTTTAAAGTTCTGCTACTGGTCTACAAATCACTGAATGGTTTAGGTCCAGAATACATGAAGGACATGTTAGTAGAGTATAAACCCAGTAGAGCTCTGAGATCTACTGACTCAGGTCAGATAGTGGAGCACAGAGTACAAACTAGACATGGTGAAGCAGCATTTAGCTGTTATGCTGCACACAACTGGAATAAACTACCAGCAGAACTGAAATCAGCCCCAACTGTAAGCACTTTTAAATCCAGGTTAAAAACGTTTCTCTTTTCATGTGCATATGGCTGAGCTCTCTTTTAAATTATAATTTTTGGATTTGCACTCTTTCTTGTACTTCCTATATTCTTTTCTCTTTCTTTCTTTTAACTGTATTTTTAATATGGGTTAGGGTTTTAAATGTTTTTGTATGTTCTTTTCTTTTTACATTTTCTGCTCTTACTGTTAAATGTTCTGTTTTTATGTAAAGCACATTGAGTTGCCTATTGGTATGAAATGCGCTATATAAATGAAGATGTCTTGCCTTGCCTATAATGCGTCCCTAATTACCCTCTAAGAAAGTCCAATAAGGGTCTAATAAAGGCTCTAAAACCATCTAATGAAGTACATATTACACAGAAGACAATAAAGAAGACAAATGTTTCTGTAAAACATAAACAGTAACACTTTCTTTGACACCAGTGTCTACAATGCATTATAAACCTGCTTATAGGGAATTGCATTACTTTTCCTTACTATATTTGAACTGTAATAGCAAGAGGACATTTAAGTCATTAATTATGAGTCATTTATAGCCTTTTTCATTTAACAATGCCTTTCCCTTCAATGAGAAGCACCATTATAATGCAATAGAAAATGATTATAATGTATTACAACTATGAGCATTATAATACACTATATTAAATGAGTGACCAGCAATTATGAGGTATTATATTTGACCTTATGAGTCACTATGAAATGCTTTATAATGTGCTATGATTATTGATATAAAGAATGATGAATGTTTGTGAGTGCTTATAACTATAATTATACAGTGCTATAAGCATATCATATAAAGCATAATAATTATGTTTATAATGCACTATAGGTATGGGTGTCATACCGCATAAATATACAGATGAAATTCTAAAATATGCATAAAACTTAATGGACAATCATCTGTATTTGTCACTTTAGCTCTACAGTGATGGAAGTAAGGGGTAATATGTAATATGTGTAATATGTTCTAATAAAGAACATATTACACAGTACAGCTCTTATTACTGTACTGTCAAATAAAGTGTGACTGGATAGTGTTGCACTGCTTTCTTTATTCCAGGTTGTAAGTCATAAACATAGGAAATCTGACAATTTGTTATTATTACAGTTGTTGCCTACCATGATTTATTGATTTGTATTTCTTGGTAAAACCCTCTGTTTTACCATGAAATGTGGTCTAATGTCCTTCCGATTTTCACTGATGTTCTCCGATTTTTACCATCCATTATCTTTTCACTTGCTAATCGACTGAGAGCGGTGAAATGATCACAGTTTCTTACATTTATACAACTTCCAACCTGAAACACAGCAGTACAACATTATCCTTCTGCTAACAGCATTTGAGCCTCCCACCCTGAACGTGATGTCAGAGGCAAATGGCCGCCATCTGAATATGGTGAATTATCCAAAAGTAAAGGGGACACTTGTAATGAAAGAGATGTTGCTGTTTAATCTTCATTTGTCAAAGCTGTAAGAGACACAAATCAAATTCCATTCAACGTCAGATATCTCAAAACCTTGACAAATTTAACTAAAACAATATGTATAAGTAGATACCACTTTAGGTAAATGACAAAAAATGTTTTTTTATGATTTGGTTGAACCGACCCTTGAATCATAAGGAGGTATGACGGAACAGACTTTACAAATCTGGCTTTATTACATCTGAATCTTCTGAGAAAATAGGTCGATGGCACTTCTGCCCGATGACATCTTTGAAATACGAAACCAGTGTTGAGTGGCACACAGGAGGCATACTTCCTGTATGCCCAGATAGGATTATAAGAGATGGAACACACCCCGTGAATCCCAGAATAGAGTCATCACAGTTGATGGATAGGTCTGTCAAACAGGATGAGCTGATCAATCCTCTCCGCCCAACCCTTCAAACATACAGAGTGAGACTGCGAGAGGGCCCTGAGTCAAACAGACTAATCAGCTGCACAAAAGGAAATGCAGATTACCTGTTGCTATGACGACTGCAGCTGCAGTGTGACAGCCATCCGCTCTGACAGAGACCTAAATAGAGCTAGGTTTACAAGCACAGTGAAATTTGATATTGCTTAGTGGGCCAGGTGCTTCCTAATAACCAACAGTAGCAACATAACCAGTAATCTGGTTAAAATGAAGGTAGTGTGTGCTCACATTCAATTTAATAAGACACAGCCACATGCATGATCACAGACTATGTTCATGCACATATTGATATTTTTGTTTGTGTTTACATTTGTTCAGCGTGCATTATATAGTCCACTGTGCATGCACAGAGAACACAGTTAAATCTAAAGGTGAATACAAAACTATGCTCAGGTTGGTCATTTGGATTGATGTGTCACACTCTGTATGTGGCAGGGCAGCTGGGAGACACAGAATGAACCCCCCCACTCCTCTGTCTTTCCCCTTAACACCACCCCCGCCTATCACCCCACCCACCCTGGCTGACCCCCTCCCCCAGCCCATCATCATCAGACACCAGCAGCTGGCAGCCTGCCCCATTTAACTCCCTCCAGCACTTACTGGGCCTGGGTAATCACTGGTGCTCAGCAGCACCATCCGTGGCCGCCACACCTGCCCCCTCGCTGGTGGGACTGTCCCATCTGGGACCTTATGATGGGGCATATCTGGGGGGTGTCTTCTTACTTCCCAAAACAGCTCAAGGTGCTGTGAAAAGTGAGAAGAAAATCAAGACGTCAGTGATTGGAGCCAAATCCTGTCATGAATGAGGGTCAAAGGGACAGTTCAACCCCAAAATCAAAAATAAACATTTTCCCTCCGGCCTGTAGTGCTATTCATCCTGCTAGATTGTTTTGGTGTGAGTTGCCAAGTTTTGAAGATATCAGTCATACAGAGCAGGAATTACGTTCTTCCCATGGTATGAAGAAAATAGTTCCTACATGAAACTGCTCACAAGGTCTGAGGATTATCTTGAGTAACCGGGTCATGATTTCTCTAATCAGACATTGCTTTTGAGTCTTAAAATGTATTTTTTGGTGCTTTGAGCTCTACATGCTGAGTACCATCTGATTCCATTATATTAGAGAGAAGGTGGACATCTCTGCAACTGATATCTCCAAAACTTGGCAACTCAAACCAAATTATTTTTTATTTTAAGGTGAATTGTCCCTTTAAAGTTCTCACTGCCAAAATGTTTGTACATGCAGGAAATGCTTTGTTGCAGTAATTAATGTAACAATGGTAATGACAACACAGCAAACTCCCACCAGTCATCACAACAAGCTTCATAACATATACTCTAAAAATATTTGCAGAGTTTTACGTGAGGTTATGAAATTGCCAGCGCCTTTGTAATCAGGTGCTTTTGATTTTCAATAAAGCATTGTATAGGTGACAATGCAGGGCGGAAAGCTGTGTGTAGTTGGTGCTGAGATAAGCCCTCATCATT
This sequence comes from Lutjanus campechanus, assembly GCA_027495735.1. NCBI lineage: Eukaryota > Metazoa > Chordata > Actinopteri > Lutjaniformes > Lutjanidae > Lutjanus > Lutjanus campechanus. The sequence goes on from JAJHUR010138215.1 coordinate 18,587, forward strand.
AGCAGTGACCAGATGGTAGGTTGATCAGAGGCACATTGCTTTGCAACTCTGGTATCTGTCTTCCTCATTAGAAAGCACATTCACAGACAGAGATTGTAATGATTTATTCAGCTTCAATCTGGAGAAAGAGAAACCAGCCGTGACTGTTTATGTTACACAACAAATAAAAGTGTTCACACCAAAGGCACTGGACAAACACAACACAATCTGACTAACTAACCGCAGCCAGAGATGGGCAGTATGTCAAAAGATGTAATTTCTAACAAAATACTTCAAGAGCTTGTATTTGTGTGTTTGAAATTCTTGAAATGCATAATTTAAAAAGTCATTTTATTCAGTTTAAAACAGTGACATGATATTCACGATTCTGAATGTGATTTCCCCAGCAAAATATTGATGGATGAGGTTAGTAAAAATTGGGCTTGTGTTGTGGTGGGTGCTGGACAGGTAGTCGTTGGCTGACGTTAGCAGACTCTGTTTCCTAGACAAACGTTAGCTAGTGTTTCAAAGCTAACATTAGCCAGTGTTGCACACTTCAATAGCTGCCGGGGAGCTGAAGAGAGGCGAGGCACTCTTGGTTTTGGTCTAAAGGCTGTAATAAGCAACTGAGAAGGTCAGGGAAGGTCTCATTTTTTAGGTTATGTGACAGTCTGCTCACACTAACAACACAGGGCAATTAATACATGTAAACTGTGCCATACAGAGGCTACTGAATGCCAAAAATGTCATAATATCAGATTTTATAGAATGTATTTTTGTTTTCAAATTACAAATTACTTGTAACTTTAATTGAATATATTTCCCCACACCAGTATTTTGTCCTTTAATACATTTGATGAGTAAGTATTAGTATTTCTGTCAAAAGATACTTTTTGATGTATTGTGCCCATCTCTGACTGTAGCTTTAACTGCAGGCCTTTTTGTTCAAACAAGAAGAAAGCGAAACTGAAGTGTTACTCATTTGCATCCCCCCAATTCCCAGCTGATGCTTGTTTTGTATCTTAAAGTGAATCAAAGACATCTACTGTTCATCTGCTGAGGGAAGAGTCAGCCTAAAACCCTCTGTTGTTTCTCTCTTCAGTCCTCAAACACAAACGAGCACAGTCAGACACACACACACACACACACACACACACACACACACACACTGTCTCTTTCCCATCCATGCTCAAATATAATTTGCCAGTAGCTGGTGGCTGGTGGGGGCCATTTATGAGGCAGATCATATGGTAGGGTTGCTTGTCAGCTTTGAGTTCAGAACAGGCGATGAAGATTCATCTCCCTTGACACGCGCTGACATAGAAAACTATATTTAGCTGTTGGCGTCCGTGCGTAAAGTGACGCTGGCGCAGACGCACACAATGGTTGTGGACTGAATACTAATAGGCACAAGCCGAACAAACTGTGCCACATTACGTAGTCTGGTAATGTTTAAGTTTTTATGGAAACATTCTTGAATCTCCTCAAAAATGGACCTAATAAAATTCTGAAAAATGAATTCCTTCTGATCTTGCGGGTTGGCTTTGAATAAGAAGTCCTTGACTGATCTACATTCTGTTTGGGTTTGACTGAGAAATGTCTTGTGTGGATATGCCACGTCAGTTAATTCAAAATAAAATGAAATGCTTAAATTTACATCAGAGGCCGACCAATATTAGGGAGTAAAAAAATGCCAATATCGATATATAAGCTAATATTCTTTATAGAGAAAATAATATACAGAATATAGAATATATGCATAAACACTATTTTTACAATGATCCCTAATATGTGTTTATCAAACACATGATGATGTTGATGATGATGATGATGATGATGATGATGATGATGATGATGATATGTAATGGAGGCAGGACATTTTACAGTTTAACAATAAAAATGTATTGTTCAAAAGTGATATCAGGGCACTGAAGTAGTAAATTTTAAATGGTATTGTTAGTAATTATAAATTTCGACTATTAATTTAAAAAACACAAGTAGAACAATACATATAGAGCTATTAAATATAGAGAGAAATCTATAATTCATTCAAAGTAACCTTGCATTTTCTGCTAGTTGTTAATAGGTAGTTGCTAGTTGTAACTTCCTGAAAATCATGGGATATATCAGATACAGACTTAACATAACGTGAATAAAACTGAAGTACATTAACTCGTCCATGACCATGATTTCTGCCTGAGCCATGTCACATTTTTACCAACTATAGTGGTTGTTTAAAAGTGGAGGTAACAACTCCCGTGATCCAACACCACTTCATCAAACTACATCTTTTCTGATTATTGTCAATGTGAGAGAGGTGCTGAGCAGCAGAATTTATATACTGTGAGTTTAAACTTGAATTAAGAAAAATGATCAAATATACATAAAATGCTGTCTATAAAAACAATCTGCATTATGTTCTTTAACAAGAAAAAGTTTTCATATTTGTGCATGTTGGACAACATATACACAATACTGATATATACAGTATGGCTGTGATAAGCCAGTATCAGGCATATCATAGCGGTTGGCCAATATATTGGTCGGACTCTACTTTACGTTAATTGAATGAAATGATAACTTCAATATTAAAACTGTTAAGTACATGAATTAGTCTGGTGATGCCAATGATGTTTAATAATTACTGCTCCATTCAGGTCAAACGTAGTCTGGGTGTTGCTATTGTGTGTATTGGGACCTTAATTAGTATCATTGGTAACACCTCTGTTTTTCCTAATATTTGATATCAATATAGCAGCCGTCAAAAAAATGGTCTATAGCCTAATGCTCTGCTCATGATACTATAAAATAACTCTGTGGTCATTAGAAAATCATTAACGAGAAACAGACTCACCAAACGTCTCTGAGGAGACATTTTTTTGTAATTAGGCACACAGTGTAACTCACCCTACTTGTAGGCTACTTCTAAGGGCTTGGCTAGAGAGGGTGTAGGCCTACTGCACTTTATGAATAATGAAAAAATGACGTAAACAATGCGGTCCTCTTTGCAGCTCGGGCTCGAGGCTGGAGGCGGGCGCAGCGAGGCGTGATGCGGTCGTGACGTAGTTTGAGTCGGGGATCTTTAATCCTCTGCCGCAGCAGCACAGCCGGTCACCAGAGGAGGGGGGAGCACGGTCGGACAGGAATGGACCGCACAGGCTAGGCTAGCCCACAGCAAGGCCGAATTAGCAGCTCGGTCTTTAGACAGAAGATAATATCACCGAGTAAAACAGAGACTACGAGCAGTACGAGCCGACTATCCGCACAGGCCGGACCCCCTCCTCTCTGTGTCTGCCTTCAGCCTACAGCCAGCCACAGACAGTTTACTATTAAAGAGACCTCACGTTGAAACCGTGGTTGAAATATATATTTAGAAGCACATAGTTGCTTCATTTAAAAGCTGAATTCGGCTGACGGATACTACGCCTCGTCCTGCCGGTTGTGTCCCGGTTCGCCCTTCAGCTGCGTCGCCGCGTCCCCGCTGTTCCTGTCAGCTGCTGCGCATCAGCAAAACATGCAGGATGAGCCTGTGGGGGTGACAACCACGCAATTACCCCCGTCAACCGAGGAGAAGGACAGCAACAGCAGCACGGTCAGCAAATCCGGGAAGCAGCCGAACCAAACCGACAGCCAGCTCGGCTCATTCACACCGGATTATAACCAACTGAACCAGAAGATAGCTCTTAGCGAGTTCAGCCGAGACCGTTTCTGCCCGACGCAATCTATCTGTGACCTTCAGCACAGCCGAAAAATACATCAGCAGTTCAGTCAGCACGCTGAGTTTAGCCCCACAGAGTCGCCCCCACCCCAGGGACGCTTCAGTCCCCTGCCGCAAAGGCACCCTGAGCCCGGCGCTGCTGACCCCTGCGGCTCTCCGGTGGAGGAGGGTGAAACTGATGCTGCGTCGCCATCGCCCACTTCCGTAAATCCCAACAAGATCCAAATGGACTCCCCCATCGCCCACCACATCAATGGCAATGGCAGCAGCAGCACCTCCAACATGTTGTCCGGAGGTCTCAGCGCCGCCTTCCCCAACCTCTCCACCCAGGAGATGCAGAGCGCCAGTGTAGGCTCGTCCTCACCTTCCCTCCCTGGGTTCGGCACCCCGTGGTCCGTCCAGACCAGTTCCTCGCCCCCTCCCGCACCCAATTCCATCAACCCCATCCACGCCAACGCCATTAACCAGCTGCCCAACACAGACTCTGACAACGGCTTCTACCCAGGTATCCCCTCCTCCATCAACCCGGCCTTCTTCCAGAGTTTTTCTCCGGTGTCAGCTAATCCGTGCGCCGGGATTAATGTGCAGGGCTTCAGCGGTCCTTTCTCGCCCCAGATTAACGTCCCTCAGCAGGCGCAGAACCGCAGGTCTCCCGTCAGTCCCCAGATGCATCCCCAGCAGGGCGCCTTCCTGCAGCAGAGGAACAACTACAACCAACATCAGGTGAGCTGCTGGAGGGCATACATCACATGAAGGTGACACAGGAGCTCTCCTACCTCATTTATCCTTCTGTTAGTTAGTGTTCCTACCACGGCAGGGCAGTAAATCAATACTATATTGAAACCATCATATGAGACTAGATACCCTCTTAGATTTGGATATCCATATATCGTGATATGGCATAAGTGTCTTTTCCTGGTTTTAAAGGCTCTGTTACTATACTGGCTGTTCCACTCTTGACTATATCCACTTGGTTATTATATCCACATTACTGATGATTATTTGTGTTAATATTGTGAGAAAGCAGTAATAATCTTCTCTACAGTATTGTCCCAGTATGGATTGATTTTTATTTGATTTTTTTCCATATTGCCCAGCCCTACTTTATATACTGTTGGATAGTTTAATCTACAGCAGTGCGTCATATTTTATAAGAGCAACACTAGAATTAATATGAAATAAGCATAGCCTAAAAATATCGCAGTATTGTCTACAAGCCATATCGCCCAGCCCTAATTCCCACCTTTGGTGAACAGGAATAGGCCTTAGGGCCCTTACAACGCCATCCTTTATAATGTCTTTGAATTGAGACGTGAGGTTAACACCATCATAGGTTAGGGGAGCATCTTGTGCTGCTGCAGAGATAAGGCATGGCCTTTAGAATACATTATACATCATTACCTATGTTATTATTCTGGGGCTTGGCGATATGGTACATAAATAATATTTTAGGCTTTTCCTTGACATATATCTCAATCTACACAATTCTCTTTCTGAAATGACATACTGTAAATTCTCAAGCAGTGTAAGCATATGACGGTCTTGTAGAATACAATGCATTGTTAAAGGTTTAACTACCCAACAGTATATAAAGTTGTTCAAATTAGCTCAACCTTAAACATCTAGATCAGTAAAATGCAACAGACTCATTAATGTACTAGTAATATTAATCCAAAGACATAATACAATAGTTAAACATTGACAGTAGGGCCGGGGAACATGGACCAAACCATCCTGCTATTTTTAACCATATACCTGCCATGGTCTTGGGTTTTAGTTTTGTTTGACATATGCGACATCGCCTATTGATATTGCAGAAATATTGAAGGTATAATAAATAATCATCAGTGATGTGGATATAATGACCAATATGTAGGTAAATACAAAAAAAACAGAAGAGCTACAACAGTCTGGTAAGTTTACATCAATTTACTGTAACACAGCCTTTAAAACCAGGAAGAGACAACACTGTAATGATATAAAGATTGTACATTATTCAGTTGTAGTCTTTGCAGGATAAACAGTCTTCTTTTTTTTTCTTCATGATGCATTTGTCATGTCCTCTGTGAGGGCTGAAGTCACTAGTCTTGAGGCTAAGGGAGGGTAGGGTGAACAGCAGAACAAGGGAGCATCACTGAATCTAGCTGTTGTTCTCTCCTGGAAGCTGGCAGTGGGATGCAGTCACATGGCGCTGGGCCATCCCTGTCTTGTGGTTCAGTCAGTGGGAATACAAAGGCTTGCAGCGTTTGGTGTCCTAAATGGATGTTTATTTGGGTGAAATGAAGACATCCAGTATCTTGGTGGTGTGTGTGCATTGGCAGACAGTTAAAGGACCCAGAGGAAAGAGCAGCAATAGTAAGGCTCACATGAAGGTTCAGCTCATGCAATAGTGTTGGGACCTATATGTGTTAGTAGCCTTTGGCATCAGGTTTCTCATGTGATTTGCACATAGGGTGTGTGTGTTTGCGAGCATGAGTGTGACTGGGTGCGCTTAAAGGGCTCCTGGGGTGTTGTTTCACCAACCTTTAAAGGGATAGTTTGGATTTTTCTGAAGTGGGGTTGTATGAGGTACCTATATGTAGTCAGTGTACTACATACAGTAGATGGTGGTCGGTTTGGAAAAGCAGCAGGGGTTCAGGTTGGGCAATATGGCTTATAAATAAAATCTTGGTATTTTTAGGCTATGCACATACAGTAGACTATGCATATGCAATATATTTCTCAACATACACATTTTCTCTAGAATAACATACTGTAAAATCTCAGATAGTGCAATATGATGCATTGCTATAGATAAGGGCTGGGCAATATGGACAAAATTTAAATATGACAATAATTTTGACCAAATACCTCATATTGATATTTTAACAATATTGTCCGGGTGACTATGGGTGCTTTCACAAGCTATTAATATAATTAATTAATATTTTTAAAAAAACAATATCAGATTGTATCAGTAAGTGGGAAATAATGCACACACAGAGGAGCTTTGCCTCAGTCTTGAGAAGCTGCAGCTTTTAGTCACAGACAAACTCAAACCCAAACTGTACATTTACTGCCATTATATTTAGTATTTATATTATTTATAGTATAGTAGTATAGTATTTTTCTTCCTTTTTACTAGTTAGTTTGACCTCTGAACTGCACTGCCTCACAGAGACTGACCAGTGGTGGTGTGAGCTGCGCACTACAGTGCAGCATCTCCCTTTCAGTTTTATCGAAAGAGTATTTCTATATTGTATTTAGGGTGGTGCTGAAAATCATACCGTTGGGATTCTTTAATACCCTAGTATACCGTAATTTCACTGCTTTGCAACCTTCTCTGACAGTTATATAAGCCAAATATTGCCATTTTCAAAGCAACCAAACTCCTTTAGCAAAAACAGTAATTTTACCAAGCAGGACAGGTTGTTCTCTTAGGTTGTTTGTGTCACTGTGTGGCTTCAGTGAATGAACCGGGGCATGCAGGCCGCCATCTACTGTAGGTAATACACTGACTATGGATAAGTACCACATACAACTCAACTTCAGACAATCAGAACTGCCACTTTAACCCTGCATTTTGATTAGAGTATGTAAATATATTTCCATTAAACCCCAACAGACAGATTTTCTTTAACAGCACCTGGATTATCCTGTTTTGTAGATAATAAAAACTACTCTTCAGGCACACCACCATCTGACATCCCCTAGCTGTCTGCAGTGCATACAAGGAGAAAAGTAATTCAGATCACATTATGAGAAACAGAAAGTTGATTGTCCTCTGTGTAAGATTTTCACGTGAAAGCACGCAAGATTAAGCACGAAGCAATTGGATGTATGATATGCTTAAGAGTGGACACAAGGTCTAGGTAGAGAGAGAGTGTGTAACTTACACTGGCGGTGTCGCAGCGCACGGGATACTTAGTATTAGACTTAAAGCCCTAAATCTTCTTATCTACCCACCCGTTACAGGAGCAGATCAAGCTAGGCTGTGGCCGACAGGGAGAAAAGAAAGGATAGAAAAGACAGAATTGAGTGAAATGAAATAATATATATGTATAAGATGACTTTTTTAACCTTCCATCTTTTCACACTGTCTGTCCCCCACAATGTGTATGCAGCCCATGGTGAAACCGTCTCCATGGGGCGGACACCAGGGAAATGGCTGGGGCTCCGGGGGGGTATCCTGGGGCCGGGACCACCGCAGAGGGAGTGGCATGGGTGTACCTGGCTCAGTCAGTCACGTCTCGCCCCTGAAGAAGCCCTTCTCGAGCAACATCATTGCTCCTCCCAAGTTCCCACGCTCTGGAGGATCACTGGGGCCTAAATCCTGGATAGAGGAGAACATGTTTCGCACAGACAGCAACAGCAACACTTTGTTGCCCCTGCAGGTAAATGTTTTGGGTTGTTACTGAATTGACTGGTACTGGTGGTTTTACAGGACAATTGGTTTAATGTTTGTGTGTGTATGTTGTGGTGTGAGTGGATTTTTGTGTTACAGCGTGAGAATCGATTACTTTAAAGCTGGGAAAGAATGCATACCCAATCATTTGAAATAGAGATTGGACAAATGGACTGATGAGGTGTGTGTTGGTGTGTGTATTAGAGAGTTTCAGTTGAGATCTGTTGATGAGATAGAAACTAAAAGGGAACAAGAGTTCTTTTCATCAAGAGAGAGAGACACTGAAAACAAAAGATTCTGTAGACATACATGGCAATGTGTAAATGTAAATTACCATAACATGCCAGCATGGTTAGCATTTCAATCAGATGGGGGGGAGTTTGCATTGATTTGCTCTTCAGGTTTCAGTAAAGGTGTAACATAGTGGGGGTTGGGCTGAATTCATTTCAGGAAACTAACATCTTGTAGGTGAGATCTATTTCAGGTATTGCTAAAGCTCTTTCTGTGAAGGAACCAGAGGATAATCTTATTCCATGGTATATGTACCAAATTGTATGTTTTTGTATGATTTGAGAGGCTCACAGGTCTGTCAGAAAGGTCTTTTGGTAGTTACTACATGCTGCTGGAATCTGCATGATGTAACCATAATTAGCACCTCTTACTTTCCACTTACAACAGGGTTTAGATTTTCACCATTTACTCATGTTTTGACAATTTCTCTCTGATATGTCGTTTTCTGCTACTTTGCCAACAGCTTAATCCCCATCAGTTCTCTAAATTAGATTAATTAATTTTCTCAGACAAAACATTTCTTTAGCGATTTAAATTACATCTGACTCATAACCATGGCTGACATCAACCTGGTGCCTCTTTGTGGTTTGTGTATTTAGTCACTGTATTGATGCAGTTGACCAGAAGTTAGCTAAAATAACACATCAGTAAATGATTGTTCTGACATGTGCATGGTATGCAAACAGAATTGTATTGATAGTAATGCACTTAATTTTCAAAGGTTTTGAATCATACACATTTTGATACAACATATAAGCAACACATACACAACAATATCATATATTACTATCAAACAGATAGGGTACTAATAATTATGAGTATTTGGACAAGGCATAGTATTTAAGTAGTTTTATAGTGGTCTAACTGGATAGCTTTTCATTGTCTATATTTTAATTATAGACAGTTATTACTTATTGGCAGTAAGGATAAAATGAGGTTTTAATTCTGATGTAATAACAGCAGTGTGGTGTGGGGTGTCATGATACACCTATATTGACAATAACCCTGATATTTAAAAAATAAAATATTGATATAATGTTAATAATATGCAGTGATAGATTAATATTATATACGCACTGTCCCATGGGCCATCAAGCCCCTAAATTTGATGGCCCAAATGTAAATTTATGTAAAACCAATAGAGAAAAGGCATTTTAACATGTTTCCAGTTTGAGCAGGCTTAGTAAACCCATACTTCAGTAGCCCTGACATGTCAGTAGCTGGCTGGGGATGAGTACTGTTGGTTGTTTTGGCAGAAGGTTGAATTAAAAGGCACAAAGGAATCTGAATGGGAATGTGTAACAGTAACACTGTGTTAAAACTTGGTTGGCCACAGGGGGCCAACTACATGGGATATTTGGTGGCCTCAGAGGTTGGGGGTTTTTTGTAGCCATGGGCCATGTTTAATGTTGACCCCTAATATACATAAATAATATTGTGTAAATAATCCAGCACCTTTAAAAAATACTGTATGTATACTCTTAAATCCCCTAATGTGTAATAACAGTGTAATAACACTGTCTGTACGCTTTCATACAGTTATGGTAATAGACTGTCTCTCCACCTCCCTACACTTGTATTTTGAGTCTAATTCATTTGCCAAAAAAGAGGCAAAATGCATAATATAGAAACTTAAAGATGAATTTGACTGATATATAGAATATATATCAGTATCTATCAATATCTATAGAAATTTCTCAAAATTTCTATAGATATTGGGCTAATATAGTTATCATAAATTCTTCTGATCACAGTAATCCTGTAGAGACCGCACTACAGAGCACAGTTTGTATTGCAGTGTTGTTCTTAAGGACAGGTATTTAATACTCAGTAAAAGGCATAAAACTGCAAACCTTTTAAATAAATTAGTGTGTATTAATATGCATATGTCTACATTTTGTCCTTTTAATGACCACTAACAGAAAACATATTCATGAATGATAATAACAATGACATCAGCTACATAATGGTGTCACCGTGTGGTATTACTGTTGCTATGAGCTCAAATTATTAGTGATATCAGTGCCAAGAAGTACAACGCTTCCTATTCCAGGAAACAGGCCTGACTCCATGGATTGTTAATTTCCATAAACAGTCTCGGACCCAGAATTTTTCAGATTCCAAGTCTTTTCCTTCCTTCCTTTCTGTTTAATGTTTGGCAGTCAGTGACACATCTCTGCTGTGTCATGTTTTAGACATCACGCAGAAGATGTCTACTGAGGAAGAAAAGAGAAAGTCGCTTCTAGTTTCAGCGAGAGTATTTTTACCTTTAGTCTTTCTTGACTTTTCTTAAAACTGTACAGCATTCTTCTACCGTTAATGTATACTATCACCCTGAAAACTATATTCTTAAAGTAAAAGAGAACATCCACCTAAGACCTCGACAGATGTTTGTTGAACTTTTGTATGTTACACATTCCTCCTAATACATAATGACAGGCAGGACACATATTCAGCTCTGACAGGTGACTGATTTTACACTTTAACATCTGTTTACAGGTGTTGGGAAGTACTACTGCTTATGTGAACAATGTTGTATAAAGCTTTTTGTAGCTGCAGAGGGAGCTGTGTGAAGTCTGATAAACTGCCTCAAGTGATGTCACTCGAGTTAGCATCAGCGCAGCCTGAAGTTTGAAAATGAAAAACATCCGGGGATGTGTAGTTAGAAAGCTTAATAGACCTCTGTAGCCTGCTCCACTTCTCTGCTTGATGCTAACAACTCAAGGCTACACTAGCCGCCTCTAGCAAAACACACCTTGGCTGATATCAGACAGAATTGACAACTCGTTACACGCCAACTCAGCGGAGTGGGTGGATTCAAACGCCTAGACCCAGGAAAAAGCACACCCAAATCTGTTCAGTCAGGTTAATCGAGTCGAGTTGCATTTTTGGTCATGCAGGCAGCAGGTTTTAACAAGGCAGAAAAATACATGGAATAAAAAAAGATTATGTCTTTGCTGCATTTATTTATTATTTTTATTTTATCTCAAACTGTCCATCATGAGTCTGACATCGTTCTAGGAGTGCGATGCTGAATCAGTAGGGTACAAATTTAAGTGCAATTACATGCCCACTAGTTTCCTGGTTTTGATCTTCTTAAGGATATGTTGTTTACATGCAACATCAGAAACCTAATTATTCATATGCTTGCACACATGATTTGAACGGTATCCATGTTTCTGATTATCTGTGTGCAGGTGTATCTTGATGTCAGCCACTCTGTTCTGTACTAATACAGAATGTTCAGAAATCAGATAAGTTGTTTACAGGCCACAGTATCCTGGATTCCATCGGAGAACTCCAAGTTTCTGAAACTGGGATAAGACATTTACATGCTCAAAACCCAACCAGAATACTCAAAAAAAACTGATAACCAGGATAGTTCTGCACATGTAAATGCACTCAGTGACTAATAGATCAGCGGACAATCCAGTTACTTTGCTTTAAAGGGTCAGTTCTCAAAAATGACTACAAAAAAACATATTTTTGTCATTCACCGTTCGCCATAGTGACACTTTTTATTTATGTGTCCAGTTTTTAAGATATCCAATTAGAGTTATGACATTGAACATTTCCATTTTTAAAAAAGCAGTGTGTCTTTCCAGGAACATTGTCCCCATTACTGTGGATATTCCACAGACCTCAAAGTTTTCATTGGAGGAACTTTTGACTGAAGAAATTGTCCCCACTGACAGTGTTGGCAGAGGGTTTACTATAGAGTAAAAGGCATACTGGAAAGAGATGATGCTACGTAGCGGTGCTTCATTAAGCACCATTCAACTCCATTTTATTGATGCAATGGCAGAAATTTCACAGACACGTATTTCTAAACATGGAGTAATAAAACCAAAATTATCTGCGGATACTGTTAGTGGTAAATGAGAAAATAAATCATTGTAATTTAGTTGATGTCACCCTTTAAAGATGTTACATCCACTGTATAACACTGAGAACATGAAGCCAACTTCAATGTCTGGCAACCTGTTTATGATGAACTAATGATCCTGTTAACAAAATCTTTGAAGCATGTTATGTAGTGATGACGTCGATGAAAAGTTACTGGATTGTATTTCTCGCCTAACCTCTGTTAAAATGACATTTTAGTTGTAAATCTGTCTATTCTATGCCACCTAATGCAAGTCTTCATTCCTCATTTTATGAATTACAGTTTTTTGTACTAAACTAACAAATGTGAAAACAAATCCAATCCAATCATTCCATTGTCGTCAAGGTGTGAAGAATTGACCTTTACTCTCCCATTATGTTGGGTGTGGTGTGGCAGGTTAGGCGCCCTGTGGTATGCCAGTCACCAGAATATTACCAGATGAGTCTGTCATAGTCAGTCATTACGGAGAACTATCTCAATGGCCCGCTGATGAGCTCATAACCTCCATCTCAGCCCTGCGGCTGAATGCCACTCCTGCTTTTGGTTTCCATTCTCTCTCCGTCTGTCTGTGGGAACAAGTCCAGTGATCTCGGGGAACCCGTCCTATAGGCCACTCACAAATATCCCTTCAGAATAAATGCGGAAAGAATGTTAATCCAAGCTACTTGCTCTTTTAAATCTCTTACATGTTAAGCCAAATACCAACACTTCAGAGGCTTTGTTATGTGTAAGCCAAATCGCAAAAGTGTGTTAGAAACGTGAGGTGTTAGATCGTGTGTTTGTGTTGTCAGCTCTGGCTCTGGTCCGATATAAAACCTCACACCTGTGTGTTTTTCAGGACCGCCCCAGAATGTACGACAGTCTGAACATGCACTCCCTGGAGAGCTCCCTGATCGACATCATGCGAGCCGAGCAGGATCCGATGAAAGGTAAGACTGCCTTTCCCTTTCTATCTGCGTTTGAGGGGGGGGGCAGGGGTCAAAGGGAGGTGATCGTGTTCGGCGAGGAGGCCTGAGTGCAAGGAAGTGACAGACCCATCGCTCCGAGAGCTGTGTTGTTTTTCCACACACCAGCTTATTTTCTCCCCCACTGAGAGAGCTTAATACTTCTGCCACCAGCTGCACATTTCCATGACCTTCCAGCTCTGATCCTGCTGCTACTTAACCTGGGCAGAACACACAGTGCCGAGGAGGGAATAGAGGAGAGAAATGATGGTACTTTTCATCGCTGTCAATATCTCTAATTAGTTACAGATGTTTTCTGACAGATTACACATGACTCAGTATTTTTTAGCTAGAAGAGAACTGAACTGGAAGACTATAAATAGGTTTCTTTTAAATTATTCCTCATGGTTTGGCAGTAGCATGCAGAGAATGGACTGTAGTGTGACACTGTCCTGCCCTCCTGGGCTCAGCTGCTGGACATCAGAGGAGCAGTGTCAGATAACGGCACCGTTCTTACCCTCCTCTCCTACAGACGGCTGCTCATTTACAGCCTCGCAGGCCAGCTACACTTTCACTTTAAAACATGACCCAGAAATAACAACACCTTCATATGTATAGGAGCACCAACATTCTCAAGCAGGGTTGTTTTTATTTTTATTTGTCTTTCCATTGAGACTGGATTAAAATCAGTACTCAACCTGTGCTGCCCTCCTTTCCTGGGCGAGTTTCTTGTTTTTCCTGCCGGAGCAGATGGAGAGGACATGGGCCAGTGTGCACAGCAGAGAGAGGGGGATCTGGACTAATTTTAGACGTGATCGCACTTTCACACACTGTGCTTGACAGCCAAGAGAGGAGATGAGAGGGAAGGAGGGCTTGCAAGGGGTGGGCTCTGCCATTTATAGGGCTGACAGGGCTAACACAACAGTGTACAGTATCCTGACGAGCAGCTCCAAAGTACAGGAGGTCATAAACCAAAAAATTTTAGTGTGGCATGTTGATATGTTAAATAAAGTTTTTGTCTTTGTTTTTTCAAACCAGCCAATGAAGACTGAACACAAATACACACATAATTTTTAATATTATTGTTAAAATAGTTGAGATAACATTTAGTGTTGCTATTTAAAATTTTAAAGCAACTATGTGGAATTGAAACACTTTTGATTTTAGTGCCACCCAGTGGTAGAATCAAAAAATGGCACTGATAGACAGCAATTCACACCCATACACAGATCAGAATCAATGACTCAATAACAACACACAATATATGTATGTTTTCCCCGACATTGTCTATTTTTTTCCACTGAAAAATGAGAATAATCTAAAAGATGCTATAATCACACAGAAAAAAATTAAATGAAAAAAGAATAAACGTAGAAACTTTAACATATAAACAGAAAAACTTTGAGACATTCAGATGTGTTTAAATGACTTAACTGAACTTCACTGAACAAAACATTTTCTTGACCTAAAGACTATATTATATTATAAATATTATAAATATGTCAGTTATTTGCTTGATTAATGTTTGGTGTATAAAATGTCTCTAACAGTGAAAAATGCACATTCCCCAGAGTTTAAGTTGACATTTCTTCATTTGCTTGTTTTGCCTGAACAACAATTCAAAACCGAAAGATGTTGTTTAGAACAGTGGTTCTCAACCTGGTGTTCAGGACACTGAAGGGGGTCAAAGGACAATTTCCAGGGGTCGCCAGAATAAAATATAATAACATACTGTGGCAAGTAGCATGGAATGAGAGCCAGGAATCCATTCAACATAAGGGACAAGCACTCAAAAATATATCAGCCACCTCACCTAATGGTTAAAATTACAAACAAATGAAAAACAAAAACTAACATTTTTATTTTGTAACGTAATACAGGGATTCCCAAACTTTTTTCAAGTCAAGGACCCACACAATAGATTTATCTTAAGGAATCCCCTCCGAAGTTTGAAGATAACGTCTTCATTGTCAATCACTGATCAAGTTAAGATCACTATAAATTACAATCAATCAAAACGGGCAACGCTATTTTTTCCTTTGCTGTTCCAACTGGAAAAAATAGTGATAAAAGTTAAAATATTGTGTTCCAACCCACTCAAGAGCCCCTGTTGGTTTCCAGACCTCAGTTTGAAAACCACTGACATAATAGGCCAAAACAAATAACAATAACAAACTTAAACTATTCAGTTCTGCAAGCATGATGGGAAATGATGGCGTATTTTACTGGGGGATGGTTTTCACATTACATTGTCTGCACCAGTGATATAAATTAAGTTTTGTAGCTTTCATGTGTGGCTGGTTGGGAAAACAAATAAAACACCGAAAAAAAAAAGAATTAGCTTGATGTTGTGTTAAAATGACTTAAATGATCTCTTAATTATCAAATTTGTCGCAGATTACTGTAATATTCTGTTGATCAATTAATAGATGAATTGTTTCAGCCCTAATTGAAATGTAGATTTTTAATAGAATATTGCATCGTTGGTTGGTGTGATATTATGTTGATAACTTGAATTTACTTAACCTGTATGTCGTAAACATTTGTTTCCTCCAATCAGGCAGCTCCTGCTTCAGTTACATGATAGCAGCACGCTGAGGTGGACGAGTCACAACCTTTCAGGGTCCAATTCTTAGATCTAAAAAGGAAATGATCCATTTTGTCTAAAGACTCCAATCCTGCTGTAATACTGTTGATGAAAACAAAGTGTTTCATTCTGCTAATATATCAACTCAAGGTAT
This sequence comes from Lutjanus campechanus, assembly GCA_027495735.1. Lineage (NCBI taxonomy): Eukaryota > Metazoa > Chordata > Actinopteri > Lutjaniformes > Lutjanidae > Lutjanus > Lutjanus campechanus. Next base: position 34,530 of record JAJHUR010138215.1, read on the forward strand.
CTTTGGGGATAAGGAGAGCTTTGTTTCCTTTTGCTGACTGCACTGCTCACTGTAGACATGTGAGAAGGCTGTTGTAACACATTCACAGGCAGGCATTGTAGTTATAGTGTGTGTGTGTGTGTGTGTGTGTGTGTGTGTGTGTGTGTGTGTGTGTGTGTGTGTGTGTGTGTGTGTTCTCACTCTCATGTACACACATTTGCCTCACCCTGTCCGCTCCATCTGCTCTGTGTCTCATCCCTATTTGTGTGTGTGTGTGTGTGTGTGTGTGTGTGTGTCTCTCTCTGTGTGTGTGTGTGTGTGCGTGTGCAACATGTGTGTGTGTCTATTTCTCATGTCAGGCCGTGTGGGATGCCCTAACCCCGGGGCTGATGGCCTACTCATGCTCAATGGTAATTATATCTCAGCACCATCATCTTTCTCTGTTGTGAATTTTAAGTGTTTCCATCCAGTTGCTTTTGTAGGCAAATTGAAAATAGGGACCCAGTTCTCAGAATAGCAGTAAAAGCATCTTGAGGACCGGAGACTCGGTTCTCATGGTGCTTCCACTGTTAGTCGTTAGCCTCATTAGACACGCTTACCAGACTCAGTGGTACATCAAGGTCACGCGAGGTGACATGTGGTAGACCTCGTATAAAGAAGAGATTATCCACTAGTTTTTGTTCATCTGGTTTCTATTTTCTTTAACACACACATATTAGCAGAAAGTACCATTTGTAATGTGTTGCCACTAGGTTCTGTAAACATCATTATTTATGTTTTGTAACATTACTAACAGTGCAGCATGTAGGCTTGGGCAGTATATCTTTTTTCCTTCATGACATTTTATGACAGTATTTGTGTAAAACGTGTGTAAAACAGCTCAACTCAACTTTACTCCATCTCCACATCAGTGTAATAGAAAGAGGAGAGCCTGTATTTTGTGACAGCAAAGAAAATTAGACATCCCATCATTTCTTGATACCTTGCCAAACTGTAATGTGATACCGCCCAAGCCTAGTTGCATTTTCAAACATTTCAGCTGCCACACAACTCAATATGATTTGTGACGGCAAGAGGGTTTCCAGTGTAATATGATGTTGCCTTAGGACTTTGAATGCACCACAAACAGGACTTAATAACATTGCTTCATTAAAATGTAAATTTTCAGTGCCAGTTAGTGTATTTGTATCTCTGCAGACTCCTTTTTTCTCTCACATGTGGACACGAGTCCTGTTCGTGTCAAAAATAAAATCTTGTTTTATAACAGCCTCAATAGGACAGAAATCTGGGTCAGACAGCATTTGCAAATAATTGCGAGCACGCTTTTTATTGTTTCTGGTGCTCGCTGTTTCCTCCTGAGATCCAGCAATCAGCCATTCATTTCTGCCCCGTGTTGGAGGCAGTTTTTGGCTCATGTCTCTATGAGGCCGAACATGTTGCTGAGATGAGCCTTTCTGTCCCTGACAGAGGACATGCAGGGCTTTTCAGTGATGTAACATATGTGGAGTTGGACCCTGACAAGTTTATTTTTATGGTTTCCCGAATGGCTTCCATCAGATCTGGCACATTTTATGGAAAGAAGAAAGTCAAGCTGTAGAAACTGTATGAAGAGTGGTTAAAAAGAGTTTTCAGAGCAGTGAAGTGTTTGGGAAATGCCTTTGTATGTGTCATCTGTAGAGACATCTGGCATTTTATGTTTAGTTGATGTGTTTTACGACACATATAAATGTTCAGACATTTAGTCTTTGTCTTCATGTCCTCAACAATTATTTTTTGTTTGGATTAAATAAATAATGATAATAATAGCAACAAAACAAAGACGTGATGTAGAAAAAAAATCTTGTTATGGGTCTGTGGTGGATGTAAGCCACCGTAAAAAAAAAGTATTAGCGTATTAACAAGTCAATTTAGAGCACTTTTTTGTAATTGACAGCTTATAGTTGTAGTTAGATAAAGAGATCATGAGATCAGATAAAGGTTACATGTACTTTTTGAAAATGTCTGCATAGCTGAAACTTGCACTCTGTACTTTTCTACATGCAGCCAGGAGCTATGGGAGACGTCGAGGTAAACTCAGCTTTCTACAACGTGTCTTGTTCCTTGTGGCTTATTCTCTTGTGGCATGCTTTATTGCTTGAACGGATACCAAACTGATGCCTTAAGTCTGGAGCCAGACTTCAAATTGTCTTTCAGTTCGAATTTTGCCCAATAAATTATTGCTGGCTATCAAAACATGTAACAAACAAACTTTCCGATTGTATTGTTTTAGTATCCAGACGTGCATGGTGTCAAGGGTTTCATGTTTGGTCACGTTTACCTGAAGCATCATGTTGTGCACACACACACACACACACAGAGTTGTGTCTCTGCTCTGTGGAACCCCAAAGTGTTCAATATTAAATAAATAAAAATACACTGAAAGAAAAAGTCATATGATTAAATTATGTAAAATATACTGTATAAATTGGCTAATAACTTCTGAAATAATTGAAGAACTTAGTAAAACTTATTTTTATGAAATATTCATTCATAATTAGTTTCCATAATAAGATATCATATCATACGATAGCTATAAGATTTATAGCTGTATTGATAGACCTATAATTTTTACTTTAGTATAGATTAGTATATTTCCACATGCCCTTATTTTTATTTCATTTCTTAAAATTTCATATTTGACTTATTTCATAATTTCACTTTTAGTGACACGTTTTATTTCAAACTGTTTAGTCCCTTAGCTTCTGTTAGCTAGAGCAACAGCAATGCTAATGTTATTCTGAATTAACTGCCTGTAGTTTGCTGCTGTAAATAAATGCTGTTCTCAGAATCCTTATCTAAACCTCTTTATTGTTTTTAAGCCTTAGCTTAACATGGCTGCACATGCTGCTGACTGCGCCTAGATGACTTGCTAGCAAAACCGAGTTGTGAGCTTAGATTCTTATTCATTATCAAAGTGAGAAGGCAGCGTTAGCTAGCTCCCGATTGCTTCAGCCACCACAGAAAAAGAATGTCAAAACACAACTGTTTGTATTAACCACATAGCGTTTTATGTTTTTAATCATTTAATCCATTTTTTTTCTTTTCTCTGTGGAAATTAAAAAAGATTTCCCAATATATTTTAAGTCTTTTCCACTCAGGATAAAAATGTAACAGCACAGGTAAACACACAATCAGCATATAAGACACAACAGGCTAATCACTTTGGGGCTCCATACTGTTCAGCAGTGTTATTAACAGCTTTGGTCCACACAGCCTGCCTTTCCACACCTGCTTTATCTGCCTCACTGCTCAGAGCAGAGCACATGTGATTCCTCACTTTAAGCTGGTGCTTTGTCTCACAACTACGCAGCGTAATAAAAGCAGAACCATCACTTTATTTACAGCCTCTCCTCTGGATTTGTCCTTGTCCCTAACAGAGATATGGGATTCCATAAAGGAGAGGCACACACTTTAATTTGAATGTTTGTGATTTGTGATTCTGCTTGCGTGTGTTTGTGTGAATGCCTCAAGCTTGCCGTGGTCATAACAGCCTTTTTTTTTTCTCTCCACCAGGCCGCTCCTCCCTCTTCCCTATTGATGACAATCTCCTCGATGATGGCCATGGCAACCAGGGTGTCCCAGGAGTCCTTGGCTCCCCCAACTGTTACCCCCACCAAAACGGGGAGCGCATCGAGCGCTTCTCTCGTAAGGTGTTTGTGGGAGGTTTGCCGCCTGACATAGATGAAGGTGAGGACAACTACAAGACCACAGTCTTTTCAGGATTTCATTATACTGCTGGCCTTTGTTTTTCTGTTTTATTTACCCGTCTTTTGTTTCTTTTTCTACCCTCCCTCAGATGAAATAACATCAAGCTTCCGCCGCTTTGGTCACCTGGTGGTCGACTGGCCACACAAAGCCGAGAGCAAATCCTACTTTCCACCTAAAGGTATCGACGAAAGCAGCGAGCCTCCACTTAAAACACATTTACTGTTACTAAACTGTTTTGTTTGTTTTTTTTACATCGAGCTTTGATTCTGTGAAGCTCTGATGCTAATCAATAGGACAGCTTTGAATACTGATAACATTTGTTGTACAGTCTATTTCTCTGTCCACATACTGAGGCTGTGGATGTGTGTGTTTCCTAGGATACGCATTCCTGCTGTTCCAGGAGGAGAGCTCGGTGCAGGCTCTGATTGAAGCCTGCATGGAGGAGGATGGAAAGCTCTACCTGTGTGTCTCCAGCCCCACCATCAAGGACAAGCCTGTGAGTCCAGCAGCTGCAGCTCACACTGAAAAGACACACAACGTAGTGTGATCATAAAAAAAAGATTCACTTCATGAAGAGAGTGTGGATTTAAAGTTCAATTTTTACTTTGCTGCAGGTCCAAATTCGACCTTGGAACCTGAGCGACAGTGATTTTGTGATGGATGGATCTCAGCCCCTCGATCCCCGCAAGACCATCTTTGTGGGAGGTGTCCCTCGTCCCCTGAGAGCAAGTAATTACACATCCTTTGTTTCTTTATAAGTAGCGTCATCAGTTTTCTGTTGAGGAAGTTCTTTAGATAATCTATAGCAGTAGATGATCAGCTATATGTTGATGACGTGAGCGTGTGAGATTAAAAAATACAATCTACAACAAGTCTAACAGCTTGTCCCCTCATCTGCCTTAACCCCTGAAGTGTGGGGACAGGAATCGATAACCAGTTTCAGTTGAGAACCGCTTCCAAATTGTACAATCCATCGGAATCTTTTGCCTCTGAGCTTATCGATTGCTTATATTGATGCTGGCATGTTTTTTCTGACAGTCATGCTTTGCGAAAATGACTGCAAACTCATGCGTATATGCTGCTGGAAACTGCAGGAAATAGTCATGGCAGAGAGAAGAAAACGGTTAAAAGAGTGGCTTCATTTTACAAAGAAAGATGTGGAGAGTGCCTCTTGAAATGTAAAATAATATTTTCCAGCAACTCTGGAACACGCTGAAACATTTTTCTACAGAACATGGGATTAAATTCCAGAAATGCCATGTATTTGACACTCAACACACGAGTGCCACTGTCTTCCATAGCAACATGTCTGTTACTGTCACACAAATCACGATATCCTGTTTTAACAACATTAGTTCCACACAGGCAAGTAAAGAAGACTTCAAAAATGACACTGATATCAATAAAATCTCATCAATTTCCATCCCTACTGTAGTGTAGCTTACTCAGCTCCTCTCCAATCATGTCTTCATCCCTTTAATCATCTTAATATATTTCTTTTTATCTTTTCGCCCTCTGACTAGTTGAGCTGGCCATGATTATGGATCGTCTCTATGGTGGAGTCTGCTACGCAGGAATCGACACCGATCCGGAGCTGAAGTACCCCAAGGGGGCAGGGCGAGTGGCCTTCTCCAATCAACAGAGTTACATTGCCGCCATCAGCGCGCGATTCGTCCAGCTGCAGCACGGAGACATTGACAAGCGGGTACGGCCTCGTCTTCGTGAAATATTCCCAAATTCACTGTTTTTCGTAAAGCACATATGAATCCTTCATCATTAGTCACACAACTTGTGAATGCAAATCTGTGTGTGTGTGTGTGTGTGTGTGTGTGTGTGTGTGTGTGTGTGTCCCAGAACCAGAGCGATATTGGCCCAGCACAGCTATATTGGCTATATTGGTATTGGTATATATGTTGTCTGATATTTCTTTCACAGAACGTAATTATATATAATTTTTGTTCTGAATGAGTTGTTCTATTTACATTTTTTCAATTTTATACCTGTACGCAACTATTAAAACTGCCAGTGTTGTACACGTATAAATAAAGAATATCGGTGATACATCGATCAGAATGTCTTTGACCCCCTGATGTAACTTTTGGCAGCAGCCCCAAAAATCCAGCCTCAGTCGGCTTGAGTGTGTTCCATCAGCACCACCACAGACGAGCAGCAGCTTGTTGCTCTGGTGAATGAAAGCTTATTAGACCCGATTGAATTATCCGCCTTCTCAGTGTTTTCTGCTACAAGCTTTGAACTTGTGATCATACATCGTATATTTTTTTACTTTTTACCTTTTTTGTGACTGATTTTTACTCCGTGTATTTACGCACTTCCTCCTCTAAAATGTGTGTACGCAGGTGGAGGTGAAGCCCTACGTCCTGGATGATCAGCTGTGCGATGAGTGCCAGGGTGCCCGCTGCGGAGGCAAATTCGCTCCCTTTTTCTGCGCTAACGTCACCTGTCTGCAGTACTACTGCGAGTTCTGCTGGGCAAACATCCACTCCCGCGCTGGACGAGAGTTTCACAAGCCTCTGGTCAAAGAGGGAGCCGACCGCCCGCGCCAGATTCACTTCCGCTGGAACTAGAGATGCAACCACAGCCGTGGTGACACAGTCAGAGGGAAGGGAAATGAAACACTGGCTAACAGGAAAAAGAGCATTGTTCTGCCTCTCCTTCTCTCCTAAGCTATCAGTATAATCGAGTACGTAACACTATACAGTATATATACTATATATATCTATATATCTTTTGTAGCAGCCAAACACCACAAGCCTCAGTTTTTCACCAAAACCCCCCTCACATCTCAGGCTCTGACAACTCTACAACTCTTTTTGTGGTACTTTCATCTTTTTCTAAGAGGAGATTTAAAAAAAAAAGAGATTGATTTTTGTAGGTTTTTTTATTATTATTATTTTTGTATGTGAGATTTAAAGTAGATATGGGAATGTTTTTGCATGGGGGCAGCTCGTCTGTCTGTTCGTCTGCTGCTAGCCACCCTACAGTGCGTGTAGTGCACACTTGTTTCTGGGAAAACCTTGATTCTCTAATGTTGACGCCTGCCCCGGGTCATTAACCAAAGGTAGCAAAAAGATAGGAAGCATCAAATTGACACATTTTCTTGCCGCAAAACAAAACAGTTGTTTTTTAACGTTACCATGGGCTCTTTCTTCTTGTTAGAGGGTTTATTAAAAAAATAAAAGCTGATAGGGTTATTTCTGCGCTCATACTGACCCATAGAGTGATACCTCAAAATACTAAATCTGGTTTCTGCTAACTGTATTCAACATTTATACTTAACAAGCTATTTTAGAAGCTTTGCTGCTATATATACAGTACATATATATGAATAAATGTGTAGGTATTATATTTAATGCCATTTATAAACCAGAATCATGTAAAATGAAATGCAGTATGCACTCAACCACTAATGGCCCCCATTGCCATGGAAAGTGCATGTTATGACAATAGGGTTAGTAACACAAATAGCATGCAGGATAGATGTGAGAAAAAAACAACAACAAACCACTGAAATTATAATTAAAGATAAAGACAAGACATAAAAGTCTAGTAGCATGATCATCTAAGAGGGAAAAAAATCAGACAAAGCTAAATAAACAAAAAAAGAACATATTTAAACTTGCATGCATTGATGTTTATCTGTTGTTTGATCTGTTTACATACTTAACGATACAAAAAGTGATATTGGTTCTACTGTAGACGTAGTGGACGCCATCTTTTTGTGACACACGATGGCTTGTATGGCAAAAAAAAAAAAGAAAAAAATCCCGTCGAGAAGCAGAGTGGTGTTCAGTGGTTTGTGTTTGTGTCGTCCATGTGCTGTGTGACTGTTCTTAGTGTAGACTGAGGCTCTAGTTTAGTTACCAACAGATTACGTAGAGGAGAATTCAAACATCAAAATTTACTCCTGCCTTCACCTTTCCTTTCCCACATCTTCGTGTGGTTCCAAAGGTTAATATGATACAGCATCGCCCTCCCAGACCAAATGCAAACAAAGAGACTCTATCAGCTTGGATTTAACTGGGAGAAGGCTGACGGTCGTGTTAATAAGCATCCTGAGAACATTTTGTAATGACAGTCAGGCTCTCTTTCACGCTCTGTGGCTGCAGCTCAGTAAATCTGGGGAATCTCTGGCTCAGTTACAATGAGGACGATGATTCTTTGCTATGACAGCGTACTGCTGTCACACCAGGAGAAGATACATGGATCAGTGCAACATTATAACATGAAAAGTTAATTATAATAACAACATGTTTCCCACGTTATTATGACACACAAACTTATCACATTATAACAAAATACTATTCATTTTGTTATAACGTTTCACGTTTTAACGGGATAACTTATATTGTTATAACATGATAACTTTTCACATTATAAGAAGATAAATAGTTTATTATTATAACAAGAAAAAAATAGGTTTATCAATATGACATATTAAATTTATAAGTTATGACGTTATAGTGTGAAACTTTTCATGTTATAACAAGAAAAGTTTCTCGTTATAACATGAAAATATCTTATTATAACCTCTTATAAATTATAATTCAACAATTTTATGAAGGATCTTTTCCAGACATTTATGACACAGATATGCCATAGGAATTTCAAAATAAAGGCGTATTTTAAAGATGACACTACAGTTCATTTCCTTGAACACGTAATCGATGTATAATTACAGCCCTAGTTATGACGTGAAAATATCTTGTGTCAGGTGAAAATATCTCGTTATAACACAAAAATATCTTGTTATAACATAAATTATCTTGTTATGTGAAGAAAATATGTTGTTATAACAAGAAAATATCTTACTATAACGTAGAAAACATTTTGTTATAGCAGTAAACTTTTCATGTTATAACATGATACTTATCCGGTTTCTCTTCTGGCCTGGCAGAAATACACTTACGTACTTGGTTCGTGCTGAAGATGAAACTCTCCTCTCTTTGTTTGTATTCTTCGTCTGTTTGATTTCCACCGTGACCCTTGAATTACTATAATTTTTTTTTACAACTATTTAGGGACAATCTTTCTGTGAGGACGGTGGCCCAGCCGTCCGCCTGGTACTGTACAAGTGTATCGCTCTCGTGTCGTCGTGGTTTTCGTGCTCCATGCCCTGGTGTGTGCTCCTCGGTATAGGTGTTCAAGGCGTCAAGTGTGTACTGTTACAAAAACCTTAATGAAACTGAGACTCTAAGTCTTTTTTCCTTATAGTTGAGTCATATAATTTAATTTGTTTGTGTCAACTTACTACTTACCCATCACTGGCCCTTCAATATGTTTTTTATAATATATATTATGCACTACTTTTCTATATATCCCCCCCACTCATTTGATTTCTTATCCACCCCCCTTAAGTGATTTCAGTGCAGATGTGGACACCTATTTATAATTCTACAGATGATTTATTAAATTTTATTTTTTCATGATTACTTATTTAAGATGTAGCGTGAAGCAGTGGTCTTAAGTTATCTATATTCTGTATGAGTAGAGCAGGAATCCGATATGTTCTAATATATTCTAATGTAGTCTGGATGTTTGTGAGGACCGGGAGTGTGACAGTTAAAGACGGAGCTCCCGTCGTCCCCCTCGTGGCTTTAGTTCTCATGATGCGAACATGTTTGAATATCGTCACCTGTAACACTTGACTCGTGCTGTTTTTGTGAGGTTCTATTTTCTATGTTGAACACTGTTACTTTGTTCTGTACGTGTCTTTGTTTTTGTAAAAATCATATTTATTTCACTATTTTTGTAGACAAAAAAAAAAAAAACTATTTGATTTTGATTGTATTTTTCTATTTGAATAGGACTATTATACAATTTATTTCCCCCACCTCCCCTCCAGTGCTTATTATATCCAAAAACTTCTGTTCAAAGACAAAGAATCATGTCATTAGTAACAACATCAAAGGTTTTGATATACAGTTGATTTTTATTTTGATACACGACACACTTCATTTGAAGGAAGGAAACATGAAGGTTTTATTATATTCTTGGAAGACACTTGAGATTCTCCCCTGTCGCATCGAGGCCCCAGCTGCCTGTCCTCGTAGATGCTCTGAAACTTGAATATAACACATTTTGAAAGGCTGACTAACCTCGAATCTGTGTTGTGATGTGCAATACTGTTTCTAATGTTTGTATAAAAAATTAAGAACTACAGTGTAAACCTTTTTAATGCAGATTTATTTTTTTCATTGCATATTTTGCAGATTTCTGATCCACAGTGTCATTTTTTACTGTCAGAAAAATAAACCCCGTTTTTTCATTGCAACTATTTTTAAATCCAGATATCTTTGTACTGATGTAAATGATTGTAGTTATTTTGGATAGTGTTTTGCTAACAAAAGGAGAGACTTTTTCATGCATATTTCTATTTCATTTCATCTTGTTTTATCCCATGTTTTGTTGCGTTTAGTAGCAGAATTCTTGGAATAATTTTTCATATTTAAATGTCATTGGTATTATTTTGTATTTTTATGTGGAAATACACTATATATAAATTTAAAAATGCTAATTGCTAAGATATTATTTTGAGTTTAATTATTTTTAAAGCTAAATATTTGTAATTTTATTGTTAAAGTGACTAATTTCTAAATCAGAGTTTGTGTATAGATTCACAAAAGTGGTTTATGAGGTGTTTGGATTGTAATTATTACTGAATGGTTCTTTGATATGCAAAATGAATATCATGTTTATTTTTATTTTTGTTGGTTTTGTATTTAAATGGGGTGTTGATTACAATCTTGTTTTTTTTTTTCTTTCACTTCCTGAATAAAGACCCATTCTGTTTGGACACAACATGGCTGCTGCTGCTGCTGCATGCTGCATGAGCTTTACAAAAAAAAATCAAACAAGGGTACAAAGAGGAGAATATGCTCAACAACAACAACAACAACAACAAAAATACTTGTCCATTATACTCCATTGTTTTATATCAGTCATCTCAGTTACAGTGTTATGAATACATGTAAAACAAGTACAAGATAAATACTAGTTTCCACATACCATTTGGAATCTGGTTAGATTTATTAGCATTTTACTAAATAAGTGCAAATCAGTGGTGGAAAGTAATTAAGTACATTTACTCAAGTACTGCACAATTTTTAGGTTGTACTTAAAATGGGTATTTCAATTTTCTGCTGCTTTATACTTCTACTCTACTACATTTCAAAGGAAAATATTGCACTTTTTACTCTGCTACATTTATCAGACAGCTGTTACAATAGTGTAGGATTGGGAAGGGACAGTTGGAACATGTCCCCTCCAGGGATTAATGAATTGTGCCTAGCAATTATTTAGATTAAAAGATTACATTCTAACCACTGTTGTCTGTCAGTGTCAAGTCAGTGGTAGATATTGAGATTCAGTACTGTGACAAAGCACCTGCGCTAATTGTAGACGCAAAACAACACATTTTTAAGTTTTGAAAGATTGCATGCTCCCCCTTGTTATACCTCACATTGGTTTGGTCCACTGCCCACCTATAGCCACAAGTATTTTGCTGCCAAAATGCTTGATATTTGAATTAAGTGACTTATTCAGACAGGAAAGGAAAGTGAGAAATATACACACATTTATTATTGTAATTTATTTCCCATGTTGGAATTTTAGTCATTGCTCGTCTGGCAGCAACGCAGCATCTCCATCTCCCCTCGCACTGTGCACTGAAGACTGATACTAGACTGTTACTATGCTTAAGGGGACGCTCTGTGTCTCCGTCACCCTGAAACTGCTGGCTGGGACTGGGGCAAGTTTATTGTCCCCCATGAACCGTGGCATAAAATATCTGCCCTTGTTTACATGCAAAAACGGATGAAAGTCTTCTTACATTGAATGCATTGTTAAAGATTAAACCAGTGACTCACAACCTGTTTGACTTGTGATCCCTTGCAGAAAAACTTTGGCTATTTTGAGCCCTTTGTCATATTTTTATGTGACAATGAATTGTTAGCAATTCCAGCAAAGACGCGTTTCCCTTCTGATCGTCTCAGATGGTTTCTATTAAATAACTGTCTGCGGTCCAAAATATTTATTATTTCACAAAACATCAGAGAAAAGTCCCCAAAATTTACTAGGAATGTGTGAAGCAGAACTTTTTTCCGTCTTGACAAACGTCATCAATCACCTCTCAACTGTCTGTCTGTCTGTGACCTTTTAGAGGAGGCCAGGTCTCTAGGTTGCGAACCACTGAACTGAAGTTTACTGTTCCCATCTCCATATCACTGTAAATGCAATGTGTGCATTGCTGTGTAGGTGTTAATCTAATAATAATCTTATATAACTGATGAAGGGCATTCTCTGCACAATTAGTACTTTTACTTTTGATACTTTAAGTGTATTTTGCTGATAACCCAGAGGATAGGAAAAGTTTAAAATAAGGTCTCGTCTTTGTCTAGCCTGTCTCTCCTGGACATAAATGAGCTCAAATTAAACCAGTATGAGACCATTCCCTCATACTTCCTAAATTTGCCTCCTGAGAAAAAGCCTTTGTCTCGTCTCAACCTAAGACTAATTTAGGGCCAACTGAAGATCTAAAAATGTCCTTTTACTGTCTCACTGTTGTTTTGGTCAACGTTGTACGCACTGAGGTATTTATTGCTTCGATTGGCTACATTTACCATTGACACTGACTGGACATCCGCATTAAAAGTGTCAAATTCTTCCTTTAAAATATTATTTTAATGTTGGAGACATATTTTAAAGGACCAGTGTGTAGGATTTAGTGGCATCTAGTGGTGAGCTTGCAGATTGCAAACACCTCCCCTCATCCTCCCGTTCTACGAACCTTATGGTGGCTACGAAATGTGAGAAAAATACACACACACAAAAAAAAACGATAGTCTGTGTTTTGTTTTTTTTCGCCATGTTGCAACATTGCAGTGCAACATGGCGGCCTCTGTAGAAGACGACCTGCGCCCTCTGTAGATATAAACCTCTCATGCTGAGGTAACGAAAACACAACAATTCTTATTTTCAGGTGGTTATGCACAACTGAAAACATACTTGAATATTATATTTGATTTCTGCCACATACCAATAAACCTCTGTAAATATTACTCACTGGAACTTTAAGATGGTATCTTCATGAATTGTCTCAACCTAATCATATGTGAAAACTATGAAGTAATTCAAGACATCCCCCATCAAACTTCCACTCATCAGTTCTGGCCCCATCTAGAGGTGAATATTATAAATACATGTGAGATCAACACTGAGTTCAACAAGGCTCAAATGACTTATGCCATTTATCCATTTGACTTTTAATGGAACAACAGCCTTGTTCTACAAGATCCAAGCTGCTGACTTCTACACGGCTGTCTCATATTTAAGGAGTCTTCATCCATGACATCATTCAGTTGTTTCTGTATGCACACACTGTGCTGGCCTGGATGATAGTTGTTTGCCTTGGGAAGTTTATGAGGCAGAGAGAAGGGAGTGGATAAAGGGGGAGAAGGGGTGGGAGGAGGGTTGGGTTGGATGGAGCGAGTCCAGGCTGCTGGCTGCTGCTGAAGCTCTGCAAGACGGTGTCAGAAACGCAGCAGCTGAGCTCTGCACGCAGCTGTGTGAGAGCCACAGCAGAAAAAAGAGGGGTAACATGTTAACCGCAGGGGCAAATCATCAAAAAGACTGGAATCTGAGCAGATAGGACAAAGACACCCAACAGTGAGACGTTTGACCAGCTTTGGAGATGAACAGCTGCCAAGTGTGGGGTAAGAACTCTGGTGACATAACTCTGTCTGTGCTGTTCATTGACTATCACAGAACATCTTTCATTCACAACATTAACAAAAATGATAGAAAGACGGTTACATTTTCAATAGAACTTGCTGTGTGAATATCTTTAATACCCGTCTGTGTGTGTCAGTATTTGTGTACAGTTGTACCATTCATATATGCATGCATGGCTTCAAAGTATGTGCAGTTACATTTATATACCTTACATATATGTTATAAATGGTAAATAATCTCATTGAAAGAAGTTAGATGTCTAAAAAAAAATTGGGGATCTTTTTAAAAATTTTCACATGCATGATAAGTCTCTTGGGATTTATTAGGAGATTTGAGTTTGACATCAATTACAAGCCCGAGAGGCCATCATTACTGTAAAAAAAATAAAAAATAAAAAAATAGAGACAGAAGTTAAGAAAACATTTTTAAAAAAGTAAAACAACCAATTGCAAATCCCTTTTTAATTTACCCAGTTAAGGGCATTTATGCAGTGCTGTTGATTTATTTTTTAATCCACAAGAACACCCAGTGTCCACTTCACCTAACGTGATAATAAAAGTTCATGAGTAGATCTGAATAGTAATGTTAAGTCTGACAAACTTCAGAGAATACTTTGAGTAAACTAAAGTACATATATAAATTTGAATAGTAATGTTAAGTTAAATGAACTTTAGGAAGCAAATATGAATAGAAATGTTAAATTAGAGAAACTTAAACTTAAAAGTTTGACAAACTTAAAATAGCACTTTGAGTGACCTTCTTCATCTAAACTGACACAGCAAATTTGTCCTTAGTTGAGCAAACTCAAAAAGTATTTGCAGCTGGTCGCTTTACTTGTTTAGGTTTTCTCAACTTTTCTAATTTTTTTACAGTGTAGAGGCTGCCATTGCTCAAAGTGGACACAGGCATTTTCAGTGAAGGATAGCCAAACACAATCTTTCAATTTTAATGCTCCACCTGTTCACTGTGAGAAACATAGAACGAGAAACATGAGTGTTTAGTAGAGTTCCTAGTGGGACGTTGATGTCTTCATACTGTGGTTGTTAACAAAGAAGAATTGCAGCCAGAGTTTGAAAAATGGCTGTATTTCAGAACTAAAGCTCAATTTTTCCTCCTTTTTGCATGCATTTACAGTATATCCCCATGCACATGTACATGCACATGTTTGTGTTTTTTTAATAATGGCTATTTTACTAATGCTGACATCATTGTTGCAGAGCGGAATCGGCGGGCGGGGTTTCTCTCTCACAGGACCTCACACTGGCTCTGTGACCAGTTCATTACCCTTTAAATCAAAAACATGCTACACTAACGACATGAAGGGGCCGTGTGTGTGTGTGTTTTCATGTTGTGTGTGTGTGTGTGTGTATATAAGTGTAGTTCCTGTTTATCTCATTGTGTTTACTGTTGCGTAGTACAGACACAATTTGTCTGACGTGCTGGCACCCTGCGCGGACAGAACAAACCATGTGTGTAATGCCAAGGGAAACATGTTGCAATAAAAAGACACACTTATTTCTAAAGACAGCCGAGGGGACGATCCCGTCCCTGTAAACCTGACACACATGTTCCGACGCCCCCACCGGTCAGAGACAGCCGGCCAGGCCAAAGAGCAGATGCAGAGCTCACATTCTCACACCCACATGGGCAAAGAACACGCATGTGCTTTCATAAAATCCATAACTCCTGATGATGTGCATTTTTGAAAACTCCCTAAAGATTTCCTTGTAGAAAACTCATCTTGTTGGTAAGCTTCCACATATGGCTCTATCATGGAATGCTTAAAACATCTGAAAGGTTGCCAGAGTGGATTTAAGTGTGTAGCTGCTCATTCACCACCGATTTCCGTCAGTGTTATTGCTTTTGAACTCATGGTTATTGTCTGTCAGTGACATACAGTTTCGCACGATAGAGATCATGTCTCTGGTTTTCTCTCTGTGTAACATGAATGTATAGGCTTAATGTTCCTGTGTGCTTGAGTGCCATTGCTTCATGATTAAGTTCCCCTGACAGACGTTTTGCTGGATATTATGTCATAACATGGGAATGTCTTGGCAAAAAATGAAGACTTGGAACAGGGACAAAGGTTTCGTTTGAGGTCTCACATGCGATTGTGTGGTGGATGAGAACATCAGTGTGTGAGACAGTCAGATAGCAATTGCTTCTCATTACAAGAATCACATCTGGGCTCATGCTGTACGCGATCCACCGATAGGCTTTTGTTCTGTCTGCACCCATGACAACATCACTGTAAGTGTTCGATAGCATCGTGCAAAGACTTGTTATCTTTCCCTTTTGCTCAACATATCTGCAAATACAAAATTATTTTAGCCTCGTTTCCACTGCAGGAACTTTCCTCAGGAATTAGGAACCTTCGGAAGAAATGCGTTTCCACCACAGGGATCGAGATCTAAATTAAGCTCCGAAGACATTCTTTTACCCCGCAAAAACTCTCTGCTCAGAGGTTTGTACTTTTCAACAGTACAGGGACTTTTGGGGTGGGGCTTACAACACTTACGATTTCTGATTTGTCCAGTACTCATAGCATTTTATTTCAGCAGCCACAAAATAGGTTGTTTTTTTTTGTTCATTGTGCTTCAACATATCTTTAGACTGCAGTGGAAACACAGATAACAATAGACTTAAGGAACCTTATAACTCCTTAAAAAATAGTTCCTGGGACTTTGGGTGGAAACATAGCTAAAGGTTCCTTCAGCCTGTCATTGTCTGTGTTTCCACCACAATCTAAAAACCTGCAAAGAAGAGGTAAATTAGTCCACTGATCTATGAAAAAGCTGCCGTGACAGCTGTTTTTTTGTTTTTTTGTTTGTTTGTTTTTTTGCACCTGCAGATTTTTTAAAATGGTGGCTGAAATTAAATGTTGCGAGTACTCAACCAATCAGAAATGTTCAGCACTGCAAGCCCCACCTCCAAAGTTTCCGAACTTTTTCGTAAGTACGACCTCTCAAGCAGGGACTGTTTGGAGAGTAAAATGTCTGCAGACTTTAATTTGGAACCTTGTCCCTGTGGTGAAGATGCTCCTCTACTTCCTCCATAGGTTCCTGGTCCCTGAAGAAAGTTCCTGCAGTGGAAACGTGGCTATTTATGTTTTATGTTCACTTTATCCTTCCCACAAATATCTGCTAACACAAAACTGTTTTGTTCTATTTCTTCTATTCTAATATAAATGTGACATCTCATGCTTTAGATGTCCCTAGATGTTAGTAAAGTTCTCTAAAAATTGCTGTTTGCATTTACAGATGTGAAGATGTGGACGTTGATGGGAATAGTCTGTCTGTGCCACTGTATCTTTGGACAGCTGTTTGACACCAAACTGAAAGGAGCACCACGTCTGATCTGCAGCGTGCCCGGGTCACCGGGCCTGCCAGGCAAACCTGGTCCCAGCGGGCCCCCGGGAGCAGATGGGAATGTGGGTATCCCAGGAAGAGATGGCAGAGATGGCAGGAAGGGTGAAAAGGGAGAAAAGGGAGACACAGGTATATTATGAAACATAATCAGATACGGCATCAGTGTATATGTGCAGTTTAATAAACAATACCGCTCTGTGCAAGACCAGCTGGCACAGAAAAGTTTCCATAGTTGACAGCTGGTTTAGAGAAGATTAACTGATGAGTTCCACTGAAAAAGTCGTTGACATTACTGGGATAGTTATGAAATGAATAGTCGGACACTATGCATGACTTGTTTAGAGCAGCACACATTGCAGACTCAAAGATGACAGTCTCTAGAAATCAGTTCTCCGACTCCCCCAAAAAAGACAAAACAATGTATAGACTCATCCTTCAAAATCATCACTTATCACCCACCAGAAGTGTGTTGGTGTGTGTATGTGCAGAGACTCTGCCCTCTGCCTGTCTACATTTCTTATATGCTGTCATGTTCTGGATGTTTCTGGGCTTCAGCCTGTTTGCCAGTTGCCATAACAGCGAGCAGTTTTTGAGGACGGGTCTCCATAAAAACATAGTAATCAATGGCTTCATCAGCGTCTCTGTTTCTCTCCTCTGCTCTCTGTCTGTGAGAGCTGCAGAGAGAGATGCACACACACACACATGCACACACACAGCGGACTGAGGATCGCTTCGGCTGTATTCACGCAAAATCTGGCGTTGTGCAGAGGTGTGGGCGTGTTTATTTGTGCTATAGAACGTAACCACTGCGAAACAATCAGAGAATAACATTTGATTTCTCACAAATGGTGCATTTACGAATGCAATTTCTGCACCTCTATACCTCTGTACTATCCTTTGCTAGCTTTTAACCACAAGTAGCGTGCTGACATTTCCCATCTTTTTCTCTCTCTCGTTTCTCTCTACAGTCCCTATCTAATAAAGGCATAAAATGCCATTTAAAAGAAACGCAAAACTTGAATTTAGAACATTTCCATGCTCCAGAATGTAAAAACCAGGCCAAATCACAGTCTGAGATCCATAGTTTTTATCATTTATTTTACAAAAACACAAGTTAACAGGTGTCAGACGTGGCGGTTTAAAGGTGCAGTAAACGGTTCTCGAGAAAGAGTTGACCGTTGAATCTCTTTCATGGGTCATCAGTTTACAGACACTTTGGATTGGTGGATGTAGGATGGTTGATTGCTGAGTCTCATTCCCAGGTTGTTAAACATTTTGTAAATGAGACTCAACAATCAACAAACTAATCAACTTGTGATTGGCCAGTCTCCTGGCACAAGCTAGATTTTCTAAAGCCTGAAAACAGAGCCAAGAGGAGGCGAAGAAGCCTAGTGCTTCTTCTTGAATTACATTATGCTTAAAGGTTATTAAGGTTATTACAACTGAGTACCCCAGCCTTAATTTTAGCACAATACAAACAATGTATAATGGATGTATTTACAGCTCAGTAAATATTTCTTTAAAAATGGTAGGACTGCGTTTGTTCATCTCCTCCAGCAGATCCACTGTACTGATATTATCTATCTCTTCATCCTGAATAAATCTGTCAGTGAAAAATAAACGTCACACACCTGTGTTTTCCATTATGTGTGGAAACAGGAATTCAGACGCACACCTTCATCTGAACATGAAACTACATATTCCGAATAGCCCACTGCTCTTGCACAAACATACAGTATGTGATTCACAGTGTTTTTTTCCCCTCCGGGGTATTTACTGTGCGGCTGTAGTCAACTGGATATAAAATAGTTGTGCTGCTCAAATGTCAAGGTGGCTGCATTCCAGGGGTGACTTAATACAGGACATTGGGTGGAGTTTTGTGTTTCCGTTGACTATTCTTTTAATAGTCAAGTTCAACAAGTGCAAAAGAAACTGAATCATACGGCAGAGAGTTTACCTTTTCCACAGCAGCTATATTGATACGAAATGCTGGGGTAAACACAGGTGTTACCAATGATGCTAATTAAGGTCCTGTTCAGTTTACTGCAGCAGAGCCTCAGTGAACCAACATGCACAACAGCAGCACCCTGACTCTCTTTGACTTGAATGGAACTGAACCTTAACTAGCATCGCTGATAACACTTGTGTTTGCTCTGCTATTTCACACGGGGCTAAAGCAGGGGCCGTTTTTCAGGTCATGGACCACTTAGCTGATAAAGAGATGGAGTAAGGACCCCCTGCTACATATATTGCACTGAATATTTTCAGGTCCTCTCTCGTTTGTGCTTACCTGTACCTGCTAAGTTAGCAGTGGTTGTAGCATGGCTAATATTAGCTGTGGTTGTAGCATGGCTAATGTTAGCTGTGGTAGCCTCACCCTCTGCAGTTTTGCCAGTGGTTTCTGAGGTGAAAGGCGAGTATAGTCACTCTCAAGAAAGTCCATACACTTGGGATAATAATACAGCTAATTGGTCAATATGTTTCTATAATATGTAGCTAACTAGTTAGCCGCTATGGATATGTGCCGCATAGTGATTTAGGAGCAGGCTTGGGGAGTCATAGATTACATCTAACAGGATTACATAAGAAAAATAACTAATCCATTACAGTTACAGAGATAAGTCAGGAATCAGATTACAGATACAATTCGTAAAAATGAGGATAATTAGAAGGAGTACAGTTCTAAAATCAATTTTAAAATAAAGAAGAATATACTACCAGGTCTAGTGTGTACACATTAAAACACTTCACGAGTCTCAAAACACCACTCTGGTCCCGAGTAAAACCAGCTAATCTTACAGTTACCAACTCATTATCATGGCCGCTGGTGAAAACATGCCTTAGCTGGGTGTAAATTCCAACATTATTTTGTCTTTAAATGAGAAAAGGGAAAATCTGTGTACAGTGACAGTTATTCTAGCTGTGGAAATGCTGTCAGTATGCAATGACTTCACATCTCATTCTAAAAACATTTACATGTATTGTTAACTACACAGAAATCCAGTTAGCTAGCTAACAACCCCTAGCCTAGGGGCAGCGACAGAACTACCATACTATATGCAGGTAGTGCAGCTGCGTTAGGGCCCACGACCCACCAGGGCCCATGCCTCCAGTAATATGCTGTTCATGGGTGGGCCCTAATCCACATGTGATTTTTTCTGTCCTGTCATTGTGGTGTCAAAGTCGCCAAAGTGCTTGCTCATGGGGGAATTGTTTCAATTGTTGGATGTAAATATAATTATTGAGTGTGGTCTAGACCTACTCTATATGTAAAGTGTCTTGAGACAACTTTGTTGTGAATTAGCGCTATATAAATAAAATTTGACTTGACTTGAAAGCCATTCACATAACTAAATCTGGCACTGTATTAATCAGTCAAGTAACACGTACTTCATAGTGTCCTATACCTGATGTCATTCACCAAATAGATAATATTACAATAACACAAAATAAGTTTTACATATACAAGCATATAGTTTATTGACTCATACATCCATGTCATGTCATATATTGAGTTCAAATAAGGTTTAATGGGTGATTCTCTGTTGAAGATCCATGGTCTAAAGTTAACAGTTAATTGTACAGCAGCATACTACTAGATGACAGTAATATATGACATAGCCTCACTACTGTGAGGTCACAGTATACAGCTACCATTTTATCGTAATTTACTGTAAAAAAGATACTGTAACTTACTGTGAAAGTAAAGCTGGTAATTTATTGTAAATATACAATCAAATATTTTACAGTGTACTATTTCATATCAAAATGTTATGAAAATGGTCTATCGACAAAAATATATAGCATGCCGTGAGTAACTTTCCTGAAATAATGATCCAAGCATATTTTTCTGTTCCAGGGTTAAAGGGCAGAGTCGGCCCAACAGGTAAAATTGGAACCCGAGGTGATCGTGGCCCCGCTGGGAAACGAGGCCCTACAGGAGAGGCCGGAGATGTGGGGCCACTTGGTTCTCCAGGCCGCGACGGAGAGAAAGGGGAAAAGGGTGAGAGAGGGCCATCTGGAACTGCAGGTATCTGCAAGTGTGGCAGCCTCTTGCCAAAATCCGCCTTTTCTGTGGGGATCACCAGCAGCTACCCTGCAGAGAAAACCCCCATCAAGTTCAACAAGGTCCTGTTTAATGAGGGTGGACACTACAACCCACAGACGGGCAAGTTCATCTGTGCATATCCCGGCGTTTATTATTTCTCCTATGACATTACACTGGCCAACAAACACCTGGCCATCAGTCTGGTGCAGAACGGTCAGTATCGCATCAAAACCTTCGATGCCAACACAGGGAACCATGATGTGGCATCTGGCTCCACTGTGATGTACCTGAACCCAGAAGATGAGGTGTGGATGGAGATCTTCTTCAACGACCAGAATGGTTTATTTGCAGACCCGGGCTGGGCTGACAGCTTGTTCTCTGGCTTCCTTCTCTATGCAGACACAAACTATTTTGACTTACTGGCAGAGGACTATGCATAGAACCCGGAAAACATAAAACAGAAACTGCTAGTCACTTTTGTTTTATTACACATATGGTATGGTCAAACTATATTTTTATACAAATGTTTGTACTGCTAGTTATATTATTACTATAGAGACTTATCTACTGATCTGAAATTATATTATTTAAATAATAAAGCTTGAACACGTTTCTGATTTATTTTGTTTTGGATGGATCAATAATAACTTAAAATAAACATTGCTGACAGATAAAACTTGGTTTGGGGGTTTTCATTTGCAAAATGGCTGAACTGAAGCATGTGTGACACAAAGGAATTGCAAAATGTAATAAGAAAAGTCAAAACGGGTCAGCCGTAATGTTTTTATTGGTATTACTGCCAAAAACAACAGCTAGAGGGGAGTACACTGGGTTATTGGTTTTTTGCTTTTGTTTTTTCTTTTATTGAACATTGAATCACAGATAATCAGCAGATGAACACCAAATGGATGTTCTCACACAGATTCCAATGTGTAAAGAGTGCATATCAATCAAATGAACTATGAAAAGAAAATAAGTTAAATTTAATGTGAAAATAAGTCATCTAAACACAACAATAAACAATGAGATCAATGAGATCACTAAAATCACCATATCTTAATCAGACTCGGACCAATTACAAGTATTTCTCAGGAAACTCAAATGTTTATCATCAAATTCAAATCTGGAATTATCTCAATTCCAGATTGACCACTTAGGTTTTTTAAATTTATGTCAATATTATTTTTTTTTGCTATTTTCCTTTTTGTTTTGATAAAAAGAAATTTCTGCCACTCAGTTGGTCTGTTGTTGTGAACTGTGTTTTCCTGGATATGACTTTTTGATTGTACTATAGATAGATAGATAGATAGATAGATAGATAGATCTTGTTAGAGTTTACAAATACTTGTTCATCAAATGCATAAATACGAAACACAAAATACAGATTAAAAACAGATGAGAAGGGGCAGTGACCGTTCAAATGCATGACTGTTTCTAGTATCCATATCAATAAGGTGGAAATTATTGTGTTGATATGGGTTTATTAATGCGCACTTGGGGCTTCCCGGACACCGTAGTGGGCGGACTCGATGCGTCCTTAATATAGTTGATTGACAGCCCACTGGGCGAATGAAAATCCAAAACAGCTGAAAACAGTTTGGTTGCTTCGGCGCCTAGTTTCAAGGTAGGTAGAGACGTAGTTTATCTCGTTACCAGGCAGCGATAGCGGTTTTTGTTTTCTTATTATTAAGAGAAAATGTCTTGGTTGGAAAATTATAAACGGGAGCACAAGCGTCCCCTCATTTTAGCGAGTTAGCTGCTAATAATGCAGAGTAGCGTTAGAGCACATCAACAGAGGTCACAGTCAGGTCGCTTTTAGTATTAATTAGGCGCTGTAAAGAAAACTATAATCGCCGCCACCATGGCTTCCTCAAGGTACCGTTAGTTGTTCCTGTCTTGGTTCTTCATTGTGAGCTGTGCACAAGTAAGCTAATGTTAGCTCAGTAACTGCCTCTGTTCTGTTCTAGTGACATCCGAGAGAAACTGCGAAAGAAAGGACGAGCTTTGCAGGACAGTTTGGTAAAAAACAAAGATGAGGACGACGTTCAGGTAAAGTTTACATCATAATTTAATGTTATCACAAATGAACATAAAAACCCTTCGTTATTTCTGTGGTCTGACAGCTGTCCTGTTTATGGAAGCACAGTCCGCCAATGTGATGAAAAAAGAAATGAAAAACTTTGTCGCAATAAGAGATAGTGTCTTGAAGCAATGAGCCGGTATCGCAAAATACTGTCACACTATCTCAAAATAATGATTTGGTATCTCAAAATAATGACATACTTTCTCAAAATAGTGAGTTAGATACTAAACCATACTTTGACATACTAAGTCATTATTTTGAGACACTATCTCATCCTGTTTGACACAGTAGCTCATTATTTGGACATATACGTTTTTTTAAATTAAGTTTACAATTGTTTTGAGAAAGTTTGGCATTATGTTGAGATACTAAATCAATTGCTTACTTTTTTTTCATCACATTGGCGGAAATGGGCTTCCCCCTGTAGAGTTCATCCAGCACTAACTAAACAACCTTCTTGACAAGACTCAACATGACTTGGAGGGGTGGCTGCTCACTTTATGCACACTCAAAGTCAGAAACACACAGGAACACAGATGAAAGAGCTGCTAACGCTTTAGTAAATCTAATTATACTTGACAGGCTCTGGTTCCATCTACCAAATTGATTAAGGGAAAACTACAAACTACAGTGAAGGTTGGTGTGTCCTTTGTAGCTTCGCCTGTAGGCTGTAGTTGCCCTCCTGTGTGTGCTGCTGCTGCTGGCTACTCAACAACAATCTCCTTCTCTCTCTCTTCCCTCTGCCAATGAAACAGCTGTGCTAAATAGCAGTGTGGACAGAAGTGCAGTTTGCATATGCATTACTGTTGTTGCTTTGTGTCAATTTAACTGTATGTGTTTGTTGCACAAGGATCAATCTCAAAGCAGTGAGGAAGACCCTGGAGAGACACTGAAGCGCACAATGACGGCTCAGAGACAGAGGCGAAAGAAAAGGGTACTTCCTCTTGCCGCCTCAGTTCTGTTATTACCGCTGTTCGTAATAAACATAGTACCCGCACCTATAACAGTATATAATTGTTCCATATCTTGGCATATATCAGGTGCTTGAACGGTCATCAGCCCATGAGTCCCGTGATGATGATGTGGAGGAGATCTCCACCGTTCAGCACCACAGTGAAGATGAAGGACCACCTGAAAAGGCAGCTGAACCTGTGGTTTTGTCAAGACCTCCAACTGGTTCTCTGAGAGGTTAGTGTCCATGTTCTCTCTAAACTTGCCTCTCTTCCTTCATGCTTTTTGGCTGTTTTATGGCATCAGTAAAAATTACTTGCACCAAAAAACTGTGTGATCTTCTACGCAACTTAAATAACAAAAATATGATATAAATCTTTAATCTTAATATCATATGAAAGAAAAAAAAGACCTAAACTGAGAGGCTGACAAATCACTTGGTGCAAATCTTTGCATTGAGACAGTCAATGACAGTCAATGTTAGTAATAATACCACACTGATTAATACATGTAATTATTGTCTAATGATGTGTCATCCTTGTCTTCTAGGACTCTCATCGAGAATTCAGCATACTTCTGGATCTCAGAATTTAGACGACTTTGTGACACGACGCTTGGAAGAGAGACTGAGAGCAGCCAGAGTAAACCCAGCTTTTTTTCACAAACTAGCTTGTAGGGATGCACCATATTGGATTGTTACCAATACCCGATATGACAACCCTTTCAAGATGATTTTGGCAGATTGCTGATGCTGATATTGATATATGCACATGCCTGATTGCAGAGAACATCAGATAAGATATTCCTTTATTAGTCCCACAGTGGGGAAATTTCTAGTATTACAGCAGCAAAGAGCTAAAATAGAAATGATAAATAGCAACAAGCAATATAAACAATATATTAAAAAAAATATGAACAATTTAAAGGAGGAAACATGTGGAACTATAAAATATGGGAAGTTACAATATATACAGTGTTTTCAAATTTACACCATGGCACAGAGGAAATACTGATACTGATACTGCACATTTGCCAGGTACTGATATTGCACATTGGATGATAACACACGTGACTGGAATATTGATATTGCACATCGGAATAATAATACGCCTGATTGAGAGAGTTACAGTTAAAACATTTCACAGTATGAAGTGAACAGTGCAGTCAATTTGTGAGTCCCAATTGTAAGTAAGTAAGTTTGTGTGGTCTACTGGGAGCACTGCTTGCTGTAAAGTCTGACAGCTGCAGGAAGGAAGGACCTGCGATACCTCAAGTCTCTCCTATAATGGAATTTGTATGTTATTATGCCGGCTTATTCCTTATAACCGCTAACATGTTTTTGTCTCTTCGTTCTTCACAGTTGGCGTAATGGTTAGGATTGCGGCTCTAAAGATGGGCAATTAAATTAGTATTGTTAAAGGAATGTGATTTGACTGTTCGTTACATGACTGATGCTAACAAATCACTGCAAAGAGCAACAAATGCCATATTTTTGGCTTTGAAGCTTCGGTAGTAACTATCACAGAAAATATCACAGTTATGGTGGAAAAGTCAAGCGCGTCCAGCTCACACTGAGGCTGCTGTTGCTGTCTTTGTCAGAGGCACTGGTTTGACAGACAGTGGAGACAGTGAGGGCAGAACAAGTCTGAGGCAGCAGCGCTGTTAGAGACAGAGAGGGAGAAGCAGCTGGGCACACGTGCCTGAAACAGCATCTCCAGCTTGATACAGACCAACAAAACAACGGCGGCACAAGCAACACCAAGGCAGCCAGCAGGGAAAATATTTATATCTATATTAATAGTCAAATACTAATTGTAATTGCTGTTAAATATCATGGCAGCAAACAAAGCTTCAAATAATTTGGTGCAGCAGTAGATGACATGCTGATATTATTATGCATCCCAACTATCTTGTATTTGAATAAGGTTATGAAAACCACCTGTTTGGCAAAAATGTGTATTTGTAAATTAGTATTGAAGTCTGACCTCTTGTATTCAGTCTAAAGGTGAGAGCATTCAGCAGCAGGAGGCCTCTCTCGAGCCAGCCAGTCGTCTACAGAGTCTCCGTGACAGAGACACTGTCACAAGGTTTGACCGAGAGGTGAGCGTCTACCTCAACTGTGGCCTCACAGGGTCCTCTAGCCACGATTGTACCCATATAATCTACTCCAGCAGTGGAGGTTTAACTCCCAGTGTTTTACAGATCGATCCAGACAGAGCTGGAAGACATGAAGTCCCCTCGGGCCTCAGCACCAGGGTCAAGTTCAGAGAAGCAGCAAGACGAGTAAGGCTGGAAACACAATCGCAATAATTTTAAAGACAAATGATTTGTGTTGTATTTATTTCTGTACTCTGTGTAAATACAGGCGGAAAAAGGTCTCCCGACTGCTGAGGAGGCATACAATTTCTTTACATTGAACTTTGAGCCAGAGCCACAAGAAAGGGTTAAGAAGAGCAGCAAGAAAAGAAAAAAACAGAAAAAAGCAGCTGAGGAGGGCAGAGATGAAGAAGGAGAAGACGTCGAAGAGCAGGAAGATGCTGAGGTAGATGAAGATAATCAAGAGGAACATGAAGACGAGGTAAGAGACAAGAAGATTGCTGTGTGTATCATAATTATTTCCACCTGTTCTGTACCCAGTAGATTCCCAGTACCTCATATTCTTCATCCCACTGTAGAGGGAAGAAGCTCCTCTAGTGCGAGAAGAAGAGGAGGATTTGTTCGTCATTGAACAATCGTCCCAAGACTTTGTGGAAGTGAAGAAAGCAGAGTATGTCGGCTACAGTAAACGTATTCAGCAAGAAAGTGAGCTCCTCTTCACGCCGAGTTTTCAAACAGGTACAAACGCACCTGATTCACATTGTACCACTTAGAAATAATATGATGTCAGTTTCAATATTCTGTCTGAAAAAAATTCTCAGTTTTCACAGTTTAGCTTTTTTTTTTTTAGTAGCTATTGCCAATATTTTGACCAATATCCATCCCTTATTCATGCATTCTCATATAACTCATAGGAATATCATACTATAGTATCTTTTTGCACAGTTTTGTATACATTTTTCCAGAACATTGATATTTTGTGGCATTTCCAAAATATGAGCAGTCATTGCATTTACTACTCCACACTCTCTCCAGCATGTTAAATTCGAGAGCTGCGACGATGAATCAGTTATGAAATGACTATTAAATTAATCATCAGCTATTTTGATAATCAATTAATCCATTTTATCATTTTTATCATCAACTCAATATGTTGGGATTGTGGCCAGAACAAAGCATTTGAGGACGTCATCTTGGGCTTTTGGAAACACTGATCTACCCTTTTCACCATTTTCTGACATTTTATAGACCAAACAACTAAATGATTAATTGAGAGAGTAGTATACAGATTAATCAACAGTGAAAATAGTCGTTAGTTGCAGCTCTAGTAAATTCATGTTTAAATATTTACTCTTGATATTGGGCATGTTTAAAAAATTTTCCAAGAGAATTCTTTCCATATCTGTGAATTGGTGGATGTCTGATTTATTTTCCACAAGTCTTGCCAATGATCATCTGAAAATTTCAGAATATTTACTATCTTTGATTCATTGTCACAGTCCCGACCTCCATTAAACTGCCTGAAAACATGAAGCCTCGTTTCCTGGAGGATGAGGGTCTGTATGTGGGTGAGAGGCCTCCTGTACCCCTGACCAATGAGAACATTCTGGAGAACCGCATTTTGAAAACAGAGGAGGTAATGTCGACCAACATGCGACATGTACAGTGTCACTAGTACTGGCTTTATTCAGGAATCTTAAAAATATGTGCGTTTTTAAAAATGATTTCTAAAGGGAAAGAAGTGGTTTGGAGACGACGGCAGGATCATGGCTCTGCCTGACCCCATAAAGGAATCATCCACTCGACCTCCTCTCTTCCACATGGAGGAGGACCTGGACCCCGCACTGCACACTGTGTACAGGAAGGTCAGCTGTGACTCTCACTTTGATCACTCCACTCATTTGCCACATTTGCAGCACTGTGCGCGTTCATACACTGAAGGTGTTGAGGCTCCAGTGGACTTGAGTGTTCTCTAACCCCTCTGCCGTTATGAAAAAAAAAAGCAAAAGGGCAGTTTGGCATTTGGTACAAAGGAACAAAGGAAGGAGGAGGCGTTATCAGGGAATAGAGCAGAGGTGGAGGCTGACACATGTGTGATATCATCTTCATAGACAGTATAGAGCTCCAGCTGGGCATTGTGGGCACTGTGGAGCTGTCTTTTGAAGAAGAGCTGGAATTAAAATTGGACATTAGCTTTTATATGCATTTCTCTTTCTTTTTATGGCTTAAGAGTTTAAAACCAAACTCTGTAATACCTACGCTTGTGGTGTTGAGCATTAAATTGCACATTCATACAATGGCAGAAAGTATGCACATCGAAAAATAAGCTCGTTGGAGACAGACTGTGCTTTGCCTAAAAAGTAGATGAGCTCGGGCAGCCACAGCAGGAGGCAGGGTCAGAAAAGCTGAAGTCAAGTGGGACAGTTTCTAACAACCGTCAGAGAATATACAGGAAGTGGCAGAAATATTTGCATTGTGTTAGATCCACCTGTAGACCACCTGTAGTTTGCAGATCACATTCAGATAGTTACAAAAATCAATATCAGTCTAAGTATGTGCTATATTTTGACGGTAAACTTAAGTTATATTTGCGATTGTATCTCTTTACAGCCACCAGACTAATTTGACAAAAACAGTCATTTAAACTTGCAGAACATGGGAGTTGCTGTAATGCAGTGAAACTATCCCATCAAGTACAATGAGTGCTACAGTGCATCTTTAGAGGCTAGAATCACATTCTTGAGTGCTATCAAAAAATTATGTGTTTTATGTAAATATTGGCTAATGGCTGTAAAATATTTCATGTGTTGTGTGTTATAGTAATGTACCTGTAATTCACAATTGACGGTCAGGTGAGTGTCACATGGGCAATCAGATTACACGGCCCATCTGCATCCTCATTGGAAGCAGCTGATTCTAGACTCCATTCACACTAATAAATTGAGACATCTCAGGTTTTGCAATGGCGTGACTGACCATAGAGACAAAATATGTAAACACAGATCCAAAACAGTGTTCAGATGCGGTTCACTGGTTGGGAGAGTCTGAGTGGGAAGCTTCTCTGTGTCCAGCGTGTATCATCAAACTACTCCTGTCTTCTCATGTCAGTTTTTTTTTCTTTCTTCTGAAGGTACAGCTGCTGTATGTGATCATCTGAAAACAGAGCATTCATTGTAGTTCAATTGGGTGTTTATGATTCATTGTTGTCATGCATGACATTTCATTACAGCATTCCCCGTTGGTGCTATCAATCTTGCCAACTATTTCATGCTTCCTTTAAGCTTACACACACTCGTAAACACACACAAGCACAGAGTATATTTCATTATGATTATCATTTTCCAGAACATTGCATGATGGATGATGTTGTTCTATTCCCCAGGCGCTGAAGTCCAAGTATGCTAATCTGTACATCGCTGGAGCAGCGGACCCCGAAGGAGACTACCAGCTGGATGTTGATGTCTCTGGGCTGATCTTCTCCCATCACCCTCTCTTCAGTCGTGAACATGTCCTGGGGGCTCGACTGGCTCAGCTGTATGATCAGTACCTCACCAGGCAGCACAATAATCTCACAGGACACCTTACTGACAAGGTAAACATCAGTCTAACGCTGTCACAACCACTCTGTCACTTAACATTCCTGACTACATTTAGAAATTTCTCAGTCACATATATATCAGACGTGTCTTGTGTTTCCTGTGTGCTGTAGTTGAATGGATTGAGGAGCGCAATGCGGAATATGCTCGACATCCACGGCAGGCAGAGCCTCACTCAAGCTATGCAGCAGAGGATATCTGAGTACAGCCTGGAGGTTAAGTGAGTGTTGTCCCCTCCTCAACACACACACCAAGACTGTGTTCCATCCGCGTCCTGTTCAGTCTAGAAACAGGCACGATGACTTGACAACATTCCTGCTGTGTGTTTTTCCCCGAATATCGCAGAAACACTCGGCAGCTGCGAGACAGCGAGCAGGAGAAGGACAGGACTCTGCTGAAGAACATAGTTAAAGTGTGGAAGGAGATCAAGGCCCTCAGAGAATTTCAGAAGTTTACCAACACACCTTATAAACTCTACCTCAGAAGGTAACTGGCCTGTGATAGTACATTTGCTGCTCCGGCTCCATAGAAGTTTAATAAAATACTATGTGCAGAGAAGTCTTTTCAGAAGAAACATCTGTCTAACATCAGGGTACATATTCACTACTAACAAATGCTTGCTGGATAATGTATGTGTTTTGTTCTAAAGATTTTTTTTTTTTTCAATCCTGCATCAGAGAGAATGTGGACCGGGCATCAGATGAGAGAGAGTATGAAGATGAAATCTTGGCGGAAGTTGTGGAATTGGAGGCAGAGAGTGAAGAGGACTACCAGAAAAAGTTTGCAGAGTACAGGAAACAGCTGGAGGAGTGGAAGCTCTGGAGGAGGAAGCAGGTACCTGCTAGAGTTAGACTGAAAAATCGGCTGATATGAGCTTACTGCAGATATATCAGTTTGGTATAGGCTGCCCAATGAGTAACAATAAATTGCAAAAATGGATCATTATATAGTTTTTTCACATGAGAGCACTGAGAGGCTTGGTCACAATTTTAGAAAAGAAAAACAAGTCTAAGCAATCTGTATCACATTTATTTGTGTATGTTACGCGTTTACATTTTAAAATACAGTAGTAGTTTGTAGTTGTGAAGTTTCACAAGGCTGTGATTATCCTAGAGGTCACTACAGGTCATTTTATAATAAAATATATTATATTTTAGAAGTCAAGTTTCAAAAAATGGTCTCACTACAATGAAATGACTACTGTGGGGAATAACATCACCACACATCAATATTGGTGAGCTAATTGAATCCACAAGAGTCTCGCCTTTCCAGCCAATTTATGATATTCCAACACTGTTTAGGGACTCAGGTATGCAGAAATATTGAAATAGAATAGGTGAAACTCACATTTATACTACATGCAAAAAACTGCATGGGGTTAGCATAAGGTGGACAAATTTGTAAAGGGGAGACTCTTGGGTACCCAGAACCCCCATTTTCATTCAGATGTCTTGAAGAAAGAGTTCAGTGGACTGCTTTGAAAATTGCAAATGCCAGTTTTTCACTTGCCGAAATGTAGCCTAACTTTAGAGTGTTCTTTAGTCAACTGTAACCAATGGATTCCTTTCGTCTTCTAGTTTTGTATGATCCTAGTATCTTCACTCTGGTTTTAAAACTGAGCCCACCACAGCCTCTGAAAGGCAGAAATGTTTCCCAGGAATATGGATGACCCTCTGGAGTCGAATCATTTCACCTATAATATTGTCTGTCGTGAAGAATAATAAATAAATGAAGTTCAATTTCTGGTTTGAAATCAAGACACTTTTTTAATCTTGTGTGAATATACACATATATAGTCATACACACACATCCTATGTTTGCTGTATTCAGAAAGGCAAGAAGAAGAAGAGAAAAAAGAAGAAGAAAGGCCAGGCACAGGACGACACAGAAGAAGAAGACGAAGACCAGGAGGCAAGCGAATCAGAAGGGCCCCCTGAAGAAGGCCCCCCGAAGCCGGAGCCTCCTGAGAAGCCAGAGTTTGACTCTATAGAGCAGCGAGTCAGAGAGAAGGCCTCCAGGATACGCAGGAAACCAGGAGAGGCCATCCTGATCCCTGAGCTGTCTGCATCTGGAAACATCACCGCCAGTGAACTCTGTCCCAGGTAAGAGCAAGACTTTTTAGAAACATTTTGAAATATCATAAGTCCACTTATCTCACCCACTGACTGATTGTTCACTTGTTTAGAGAAAATAAAGACGGTAACCTTCAATCAGAAATGAAAGGACTTCGCTGTTACTGTGGTGCTGTGGACATTTTTCATCTTGCTTGTTTACTTCTTATTTCAGGGCTGAAGTAGCTCGAAGAGAAGATGTTGCAAGGCGCTCTCTTTTCACTAAGATCCTATACAATGGCAAAGAAGTTTCCCGAACGGACAGCCGCTCCCTGAAAACTGATATCAGAGTGCACTTTGGCCAGATTTTCAATCTGAAGATAGTTAACTGTCCCCAGAGCATCAATTTGCAGGTACAGCATAGAAACATTTAGCGTGCTGCCGCTTGATAGATCACGACATGAACTGTGTTGTTGTCTCATTTCTACATACGTGTGTGTGTGTGTGTGTGTGTGTGTGTGTGTACTGTGTGCGAGTAGGTGTTTGAGGAGATCGGCTCTTCGTGCTCCCTCCTCGCTCAAGTGTTCATTCCAGTGCCAGAGCCCTCAGTTTTAACGGGCAACGCCCCCCTGGAGGAATTTGAGTTTAGCAGCAACCAGAGAGTGATGTTCGACCATGAGGGTGTCGGAAGTGGTAAATGAAGAACAAAATATGTTTGCACTCCTAGGATAACATCTATAATTGAGTGTGAATCATTGCCCACACATCTGTTGGAAAGGCACTTTTCAGTTGTCTCAGGTGTCCCTGTCTCCCTGTCTCTGCTCTCTGTGTGCCTCATCAGATGTGCCGCTCTCCTTTGAGGCTGACGGCAGTAACAAACAGACCCTGCTGACCTCTGGGAAGCTGTCGTGCTGTGTTTCTTGGGGTATTGGGCCAGATGATGTACCACTCGCCCCTCCTGTGTCTCAACAACCTTGCGGCATACACAGGTAATATCGCTTCAAGGAATGGCTCGGATTTTTTGAAACGGGGTTGTGTGAGGTACTTATCCAGAGTCAGTGTATTACCTACAGTTGTTGGTGGTTGGTATGCCCCCAGTTTGGAGAAGCGGCTGTGACAGGATGTTTTACCACTTTAATGTGCTTTCAGCTCACTGCCTGCCATTAGGAATCCAAATTTAATCTATTCAAGGTTACATTTCCTCACCACACGCTTTGAGCATTTACTGCTACAAGGTTGACTCACATGTTAACTTTTCTTTTCAAAAACCCATCCTTGCTGTTCTACTGCATCTGAAGGAATGTTAGATAGCAAAGGTAGTTATTGAAATTATGCATTTTAATGTGATGTTTTTTTTATTTATGTAAATTCTCTATCAACATAACTATCTTTGTAAATGAAAAACAAAACAAAACAATTTTTTAAACCTAGTCATTTGGCAGCACCACTGCCTCTGGGGCCATCTAGATGGTGCTCTAGAGGCCCATGGCCCACTGGTTGAGAATGGCTGAGCTAAACATTGTACTACTGTGACCCTAAAAAAATAGATTCTGCTTTATGTATATGGTTACTTTATGTTTGCTTTACCTTGTCATCAGACAGCCTTTTCCAACAGGAAACCACCATTATATAAGCCAAATGTCGCTCTCTCCTATCTCGCACGATCATGTTACCTTGCAGAGCACCAGAGTTACTGGTTTACTGCTACCTCGATTAGTTTGTGTGATATCCTTTGCTGCATGTGCGAATCTGAATAAACAAACACAAAATCACACAGTAACACAAACTAATCGACCGATTGAGGCAGCTGTTGACTAGCAAATTCTGTGTTCTGTGGCATAAAATTACTGATTTTGTCAGTGGAAAATGGCGTCTTTTGAGTCAGTGATATTTGGCTAATATAACAGTGGTTTCCTGTTGGAAAAGCCTGTCCGACAGCAAGGTAAAGCGGTGAAAAATTGTAAAACTTCTAGCATGCACTTAAACTGCATAAGCACTTAAACTGACAATGATTTTTTTTTTTTTAGATGGGACTTTTTAGGTGATTAAAATATGTTTTGTTGTTGATCCTGTCCACAGCAGTACATTGCTTAGTTTCCTTCACCAGTGCTCCTGCTGCTCCCCAAACTGGAGGCGTTTCAGCCACCATCTACTGTAGATAATACAGTCACTATGGATAAGAAACTTCACAAAACCCCACTTCAAATAATGCAAACTATCCCTTTAAAAAATTGTACTGGTGGATTTTCAAGTTTTAGCCCATCAAGTGTATATCTTGTATGATTTACATCACTGCAGATTGTATCCCACAGCATACCACAGGTGTTTATGATCATGAATGCATTTTCCCACACTCCCAGCAGCATATGGTTTCAGTTTATGCCCGCATGACATAAACGTGGCAACTACCTCAGACTTTAAACTTTTTAAATATTTTTAATATATTTTTGCATCAAAGAGTAGCAGCAGGTGAAGTTTCTGTAAAGACCTCTGTACTGATGCCTTTAGCAGCTGCTTATGGGAAATTCTGTACAGCCACATCAAAGGGATAGTTTGGATTATTTAAAGTGGGGTTCCATGAGGTACTTATCCAAATTCAGTGTATTACCTCCAGCTGATGGTGGGCGACACTCCCCCGGTTTGGAGAAGCAGCAGGAGTAATGGTGTAGGGTCAGCAATAAAACATATTTTAGCCACCTAAAGAAATCAGTTTACATGTATGCTATATTTAAAATATTTCCACTGCTTTATCTTGCCGTCAGACAGCCTTTTCCTAACTGCTGTTATAAATGTTAAATATCGCTCTCTTCAGTGTAGCTAGATTCCTTTAACAAGATCAGTAATTTTACTCTCACAGAACATGGGAGCTAGAGGCCTACCGCTGCCTCAACTGGGTAGTTTGTGTTACTAGAATGGATAGTATGCTGACCACCATCCACTGTAGGTATTACACTGACTATCGATAAGAACTTCATACAGCCCCACTTCAAATGATTGGAACTATCCCTTTAATGCTGCCATGCCACAAACATTCCCAAGTTTGTATTTTCTGACAACAACAGCTCAGAAATGAATCTCATGGCTCATTCATTCTTCACGCAAATTCTCGAAACATTGATGTCAGAGTGTTCTACAAGCACCTGAATGCATCTGTCTGAGGGAAGGTTTAAGACTCTGCAAGTGAAGTGTCATATGAACTATTTACCTACCTACCTACCTACCTACCTACCTTTACCTACTAAAGACTAATTACCTAGGTAATTAGTCTTTAGTAGCATTAATCTATTTGTCTCTCTGTGTTTTTAGTGGCTTGGGCCGTCTTGATGCTGTCACATATATTGGGGCATCTGGACTATATGACATGAAAAAGATTGGAGAATGGGCCACACAGTCCCGTCTGGACCCCAACGATCCCAAAAATGCCTCAATCATGCAGCTGCTAAAAGTGGGTATCAGAATACACAACTGTGCCTAAGCAAGAGGTCTCAACAGTGAAAACACAAAACAGTGTCTTTCTTTGTCCCTGTCCTTTGCCAGGTTGCCAGTAGCGGAGAGGTGACTGCTCCGGAGTACTTCCGTCTCGAGCAGCTGCAGGAGGAGTTTAACTTCGTGACCGATGAAGAGTTGGAGAGGTCCAAAAGATTTCGCCTCCTCAGTCTCAGGAACAAGGAAGTGGCAGAGTTTCGGAATTACAAGTGTGTTCCTGCGCTGGAGAGGGAGGTCACTGATAAGGTGTTCCAGGTCAGCACTCCACATGTTTGCTAAAGCACATAATTTACCTCTTTCACAGCAGACACATTGATATGAAATAGTAGGTGAACACAGGTGTTACCATTGATACCAGTTTATTAATTCAGTTTAGTTTATCAGAGCCATATACGTAGACGCCACACTGACCGAGTCAACCTGTTGCTGCAATCGTCACCAACATATTGTACCGGGCAAGACTGGCCTGTGAATAAATACATGTTGCTGCTGTCTTTCTGGATAAAAAGCACTGGAATGTTACATTTCTCAACCAATGTCAATGAGTCATGATATGTTTAATGGTTTATGATCTACATGGAGGAGGAAAAAAGTTTTTTTTAAACCATGTACTACATGAATCCTTGAAAATAAGAACAAGAACATTATAGTGCTTTTTAACCTGAAAAAACACTCTTCCCCCTTAAACTTTTATTTGTTTACAGACCAGTCTTGCTCCGTCCAATATGGCGGTGACATTGATGTATGTCCAAAAGCCAATGTGCCATATATGCATATATGTAAATGGACCCAACATGCACAGCAATAGCAGCACCCTGACTCTGTTTGACGTGAATGGAGGAGAATTTAAATTAGTATTAGAAAAGTAGTAGAAAAAGGTCAATATTGTGAATATGGCAGAGTGAGGTGACATTAGCTGTTTAAGAAGCTGTTTCTTCTCTTTCGTTTGAAAATGATTTCAGGAATATGAGAAGAGACTGAAAGAAGGAGAGGTAATTGACACCAAAGAACATCTGGATTCACACCGAGCCTTAGTAGCCAAATACCTGCAGAAGGTGAGTAGCCCGTGTGATGTATACTTGTTTGTATTGCAGCAATGTTTTTTAGTGCTAAGTGTTGATTTTGGCATCTTCCCACAGGTCCGAGAATCAGTCATGAACAGGTTTATTCTGGCCAAGCATCACTACCTTCTGTCTGACTTGGTGGTAGAAGAGGAGATACCAAGCATCGGGTAAACGCTCCCACAGGCATTACAGAAGTCTGTTTCACTTTTAACTCCCATCTTTCATAACTGGCATTCCTTCATGTTTGCGTTCTGCATGTTACCGTAATGTGTCTTTCCTGCCAATCACAGAATAGTTTTACAAGCATGTATACAAAGTGCTACTTCCCGTTTAGTAATTTATCATATCTGTGTATCTTAAGCTTATTCCTCTTGTCAAAACGAATTGAAAAATTACAAAGAGTCCCTGAACTCTTTGCTTAAGTTGTAATGAAAAAGCTTGGATAACTTGGATTACTTTGCACTGTGGGATCAACAGCCAAATCAACCTATCAAGAGAGACTGACGGGGCCGGTATAAATCAAGTATCTTTCTTGGCGTTGAGCTTCTTCGGCCTGTTTGATCTTGAACTCAACACTACATTCCCCTGGCTGACTAATACTCTCTTCTGGAACTCTTCGAGGCTGTGTTTAAGTGCTGATTTCACAACATGTGGACACGATAACAGAAAATCAGAGATTCATCTAAGTTTCTGACGGCATATGTGCAGATTTATATGTAATAACATACGTCAATGCCAATCGCACTGCAGGGTGTTACTTTGCACATTTTTTTCATTATTGAAAGTGAATGTTATAATCTTTTCTGTTCCATTTTTTTTTTCTATTATTCTGCTGTGCATTTTTAACAGTGGTGCAGGTCCAGGGTATGTGCTTAGAGTTTCTTTCTTTTTCTTCCACCTTCTGTGTCTCTGTTCTGTTCCTCCATTTAGTTTGAACCCACAGTACCAGTACAGTAGTGACCATCATTGTGTAGTATTCAGTCCCTTCAGGATTTTGCAGAGATTATTTCACCAAAACAACTTGATTTTGTGGGAGATTTCTGAAAAATTTAGATGAGTTTGAGGTTTTTTTTTGTTTGTTTTTTGCTGTAAAATGGCAAGAATTTGTAATAATTCTCATTTATAATATTGCTATGATATCTACATACAGAGACGGGCAATGATGCATCAAAATGCTGCTTGTTACAAATACAAAATCCACCAGTATCTTGTTATAAATCACATTTTAATGTTATCAGCCCTGTCATATTTCAATTACAAAATACTCAAAAAGTATTTGAAATATTGTTTTAAATACAAGGACTAGAAATACAGCCCATTTCTGTTTCGATATTATAATAATATCATATATTCACAACTACAACTTCACAATCCATGCTTTTACACTTGGCAAGACACCATGAGACTTGCACAGGTTTGCCTGTCTGGTATGTTTCCTTTGTTCAAACAAGTGAAGCATTCCTCGTCCTGGTAGACGTCTGTGCCACAATTTAATCCTGCATATTTTCCAGTAGTAGTAAACAGTGGATACATACCAAGCAACAGTACTTACTCTGTCATAAAAGCTCACAAGAAAGAAGAATGTCGAGGGAAACATGTCCTCAAAATTGTGATCATGAAATTGCAAATACCTGGAGGGACTGAGTACTGTTGGTGGTAAATATTAGGGCTGTACCTAATATTTCGAAGCTTTGAAACTTCATTCATAACGCTCAAATGCTGCCGTTTTTTTTTTTTTAGTTATTCATTCTGTGTAGACATAGTATTTCTGGACAGCTGCAGATAAAAAATTAGGCTAGACTAAGATTATTAATATAATACTATTTGATATGATTCCAGTGGTGGCTGCGTAATATTGTTTCTGACTAGTGTGATCCAAAAGTTTCCAATAACTCCAGAGCAGAGTCCAGAGTCCAAATGTCAAATTTTGTTTAAAAAAAGATGAAAGATGTAATTGTTTCTAAAATTCGCAAACAAAATATTCTGCATTGATCCATATTTATTTGTATTAAAAACTGTTTGCTTGCTGTACACAAAGGGAAGCATGCATCCATATTAGCAAGGCTATCTAAACAGCTAAATTACATTTATATAACCACAATAATAAAAATCTATTTCAGCTTTAATGCTGTTAAAGTAAATTCCTTAAGTCATTACATAAAAAGATCATATTACTTGTTCAAATTGAGGATTTTTTCATGTTTGTTCTGGCTTTTTAGGGTGATGACATAAAATATGACAACAGACATCCAAAGCTTCATTCAGACGCCCCAAAAGAATCTTTGAATATGGAAAATAAAAGACATTCGGTACAGCCCTAGTAATAATCCTATCCCACAATATAAAATGAAAATAAATGATTTCCACTCAGTATGATATCAGTTTAAATCATTTGCAGCCCCTTGTAGGTTGTTAAACTAAATAATAACAGCTGTTCGTTGTGACGATCAGGATTCTGGGAATAAACCTTTTCAAGCTGGCTGAACCCAAGCGACCGCTGAAACCTCAGAGGAAAGAGAGAAAGAAGGTGACGGCTCAGAACCTGTCTGACGGAGACATTAAACTGCTGATCAACATCATCCGGGCGTACGACGTCCCCATCCGCAGGCCCCAGAGCAAGTGAGCGTCCAGTGCATTCAGTCAAATGCAGAACAGTTTTGGTTCAGAGTAGAGTAAAAAAAAATCGTCATTTGCCATCAGAAATAAGAGTTAAGGATTCTTTTTACCTGACAGAGCGCTGAACTTGTTGGGTTTTTTATTTCAGTAAACCAGGATCTCAGAGCGCCATCCAGGGCAGTGATTGGCTCCTCAGCCAGGTATTATATACATTAACTGCATTTTACAGCAGAACGGCAGCAAGATCTTCATCTTCATGTGGTCTACATGTGTGTGTTTGTTGTTGGTGTGATGTAGGTACAAGTGAGGCCCTTTGTGGAGGTTTCCTTCCAGCGCACAGTACTGCAAACAACCACAGCTGATGGACCAAACCCCTGCTGGAACGAGGAGCTGCAGCTACCATTCAGGTGACAGCTGCGTATTTCATGTCTCCAACTTTGATCTTTTATGATAAAATTTAACTTTGTATCGAGATGCAGGAAAGCATTGATACATTCAGTAGCTTGTGATGTGTTTATCTGAGACATCAGAAATCTAAAAATAGCTCTTAGCAACAGCATCAGAGTTATGCTTTGGAGACAACATTGGGAAAGTGTAAACACACCGTAAAATACTGGGAATGGTTCCAGGAAATATAATTCAGAAGCTCTACAGACTATTCCAAAATTGCTGTCTGTGTTTTATGGACGCTGGGTGCTGCATGTGGTCACTCCCAAATCAGCTGTATCTACTTGCATACCTTCAAAACCTACAACTCATTCCAGATACCGCAGCTCAGGGCACCTAAAGGTTAACTTTGGCATTTTTCAACCTGAACCTTATTTTCCCATGTTTTTATGTCTTAAGTGACTAATCCCTACAGAGAACACTGATTTATTGCTCTAAGCAGACTCACTTTACAGAAATAGTTTTATCACCGTGAAAGACATTTCATTCAAACTCAACAGAAACAAAATAAAACTCACCAAAAATGTCTTGGTTCATCTTTCCAATGTTCCAAACATCACCAACTCTGGGAGTTTGGTCAAAATAAACCCTTCGTTCACTGAGTTAGATGTGAATATATTCTGGCGGTACACGCTGGCAGTTTCTCCTCACTGCTTCTCCCTCCTCTCCTGATATTTTTTCATCTAAACATGGAGAAATCAGGGTTTATTTTGACCAACCTGAGTTGGTGATTGCTGGAACAGTGCAAAGATGAACCAAGGTCTCTCTCTTATCTCCTTTTCATAATGCTGTTGTTGACACTTAGAATAACAGTCGGAGTCTGTCACTGCACTTTCAGTGGACTTACTCTGACGGCGCGCTGTCGCCCATAAGCAGGGGTCTGCAACCTGCAGCTACCGAACTGCTTGCATCTCTTTTGCCTCTCTCTGGTGGCTCCCTGTGGCTTCAACAAAGAATTAAATTGAAGTGAATAACAGTTCTTATTTTAACATTTCAATTTTCACGTGTCACATTTGCAGCACTAAAGTGAAAGCTGTAGAAATGTGCAGGCCATATACCCAGTGACAAAAATTTTTTAAATATTTTGTCAACTAAAATGTGCATCAAAGCCTACACCTATGGCTCAGCACCTCTTCCTCTAAATTTTGCTGGTGGTGAGTCTTAGTCTAGGTTAGCTCTGAATGCCAAATAAAAAATTTTTTAAAAAAGGAAAATCTCTAAAAATTAAAATAGTTGTGGCTCCAGAATGATTTTTTTTCTTTTTCAGACAAAAATGGCTCTTTTGATAGTAAAGGTTTAAGATTTACACTGATAAAGTTTTGCTTCTTCTAGCTGAAGCACTCTCACTCGGACTCATTTCAAAAATTGTTGAAACTCTCCACAGTGCCCCAAATGGTGACTACAGCACTGCCAGCTTGCAGTCAGTTAAAGACGAAGTGTTCATCAACATATTTGATGAGGTGGTTTATGAAACTGGAGTGGTGAGTAAAACAGCTCATGTTCTCTGACAGTGTTTATATCAGAACACGAACCCTTGAAATGTTCTTTGCTTGATGACTGAACACCTTTTGCTCCTCAGACTGACAAAGACAAAGCGAAATCAGTGCACACCCGGGTAGAGAAGCACTGGTTGGGCTCTGTCAAGATTCCTTTCAGCACCATCTATTCTCAGTCCAGGGTGAGTCTCTGTCGTTGTGTGTTTATTAACATGCATTTATTAGCATGCCGACTGCCTGAACTGCTCGCTGATTTTTATTGTTTTTAATCCCATTGGGCAGATTGATGGAACATTCAAGGTGAACACGCCTGCGGTGTTGCTGGGGTACAGCAAGGAGCGCAGCCACGGCACTGGTGGTGGTTATGACACTTTGCGAAGCCTGAGCGAGGGAGCATTTATCACACTCTTCATCACCATTGAACCTCAGCTGGTGCCTGGAGAGTCCATCAGGGAGAAGGTAAGTCATGTTTGACAGATCCTGTCTGCTTGTAGCAGCCTGCATGTATTGACTCAGTGCATGTGTGTGTTTACATCCCCCTCAATTTACGTAAGTTTCTATGTGAATTTTCTGTCAGATATGCTCACTTTCAGTTATTTTCATAAAAGGTTGTATTGTCATATTGTACCAAAACAAGGAACAGTTCACATGCGAGACTAGTTTAGATTATTTGAAGTGGGTTTGTATGAGGTATTTATGCATAGTCAGTGTATTAACTACAGTAGATGGCAGTCAGCACCTCCCCCCCAGTTTGGAGAAGCAGAGAGGAGAACCAGTATAGGAAGTTAAGCAATGGACTGTTGTGGACAGGATCAGCAGCAAAATGTATTTTAGCCCATTTAAAAAGGTCCACCTTAAAAAAAAATGAGCATCAGTTTAAGTGTGCGCTATATTTAGAATATTTTCACCACTTTACTTTGCCTTCAGACAGCCTTTTCTGATGGGAAACCATCGTTATATAAGCCAAATATCACTCTCTAACACTCTGCAAGGTAAAATTACTGATATCACCACGGGAGCCTGGTTAAGTGAGAGAGCATTATTTGCCTTATATAACAGCGGTTTCCTGTCTAAATGGCTGACAGCAAGGTAAAGCAGTGAAACATAGCTTACACTTTAACTGATGTTTTTTTTAGGAGGCTAAAATGTGTTTTGTTGCTGACCCTGTCCATAGCAGTGCTTAGCTTCCGCGCTGGTACTGCTCCCCTTCTCCAAACTGACGGGGTGTCAACCTCCATCTTCTACTTTAGTAGGTAATACTGTAGTACCTCATATAACCCCACTTCAAATTATCTACCGTATTTTTCGGGCTATATGGCGCACCGGATTATAAGGCGCAATATCATTAACATGTCAAAAACGTGTCAATTTTCATACATAAGGCGCATCGGATTATAAGGCGCAATAAGCGAAACAAAACGTGTGTCAGATAAGTCGAACTCTTCAACTCATTCACAATAACTCTCAACATTGTTCAGCTGTAACACATGAAATAGCCTACAAAACAATACACTCACTTTTTTTCAGTTTGCAATAAGCGAAACAAAACGTTAATGTTGAATTTTCTCGCAGCTGCTCTATTCCCATGTTCTAATGCGTGACTGATAGCCTTGAGCTTGAAATCCGCTTCGTAAGCATGTCTCTTAACAGGTGGCATTTTGGGGTCCGTATACACACACTGTAATATTACCGGTATGTTGAAGCACAGTACTGGTATGTAGTATTACTCCGCGAGGCCTCTGACTACGGGGGCCGTAATGCTCCGCTAATCCATCAAGCGGTGCGGCTCCGTAGCTTACCAAAGTCGTACTAAAACATTTTGACAGATTTTTGAGCGCTGTGTACCACATAAAATCGGATCGAGGTCAGTAAACACAACCAGAATTAATACATAAGGCGCACTGGATTATAAGGCGCACTGTTGATTTTTAAGAAAATTAAATGATTTTCAGTGCGCCTTATAGTCCGAAAAATACGGTAAACTATCCCTTTAAGTCTTTAAGTTTAAAACAAGTCCTACTCACCCTGTAGTGGAAAAAAGGGTCCCTTGTTCTGAAACAAGCAGTTGTCCATGCTCTTAAACATAGGTGGTTACGTATCAGTGTATTAATTTCTTCTTTAATTTGTCATCCTTTTCTGTCACTTGTATTCTTACATTCTGCTGCATGTGCTAGATAAAGGA